>CAUYQV010064739.1:0-14711 GCA_963574575.1 Galagoides demidoff
CCCAGCTACTTGGGAGGCGGAGGCAGGAGACTCGCTTGAGCCCAGGAGTTGGAGGTTGCTATGAGCTGTGATGCCATGGCACTCTACCCAGGGGGATAGCTTGAGGCTCTGTCTCAAAAAAAAAAAAAAAAAAAAAAAGTCCTCCTAAGAAGAGACGTAATTATGCCAACACTATTCTCATTTGTTGGCACATCTATATGCCATAATCCAAAAATCAATCTATTTTAAACAAACTGTTTATCTCCTTCTCCTTCAAGTATTTATTTCCCACTATCTTATGAGGTAACAGACTATGAGGGACAAGGTCAGAGGGCTGAGTCCAGCTTTGAAGCCACTTTCCCATGACGCACCTGTTGATTCCAGAGGATGCTAGCTGAGGGGCTGAGAAACTGAGTTCAACTTCCAACAGGCTCACACAGCTAGGGAACAAGAGTGGAGTCCTAGATCCCCCAAATACAGAAGGCCTCATAAACACCTCAACATTTGAGGAGCCAGGTGCAGAGGCATGCACCTTGTAGTCTTGGAGGTGAGAAGATCACTTGAGCCCAGAAGTTCCGGGCCAGCCTGAGCAATAGTCTCAAAAATTTTTTTTTAATTAAAAAATGTATGTTGGGCATGATGGCTCATGCCTGTAATCCTAGTACTCTGGGAGGCTGAGGTAGGTGGATTGCTTGAGCTCAGGAGACCAGCCTGAGCAAGAGCAAGACTTTTTAGTCTCTACGAAAAATAGAAAAAACTAGTTAGGTGTTGTGGCAAGCACCTGTAATCTCAGCTACTCGAGAGGGTGAGGCAGGAGGGTTGCTTGAGACCAGGAATTTGAAGTTGCTGTGAGCCATGCTGCCATGGCACACAACCCAGGGCAATAGAGACTGTCTCAAAAAGTAAAAAAAAAATTTTTTTTTAAATTTCTATTAGGATTGCAGTCTTTAAATAAGGATGAATGAGAACTATTATAGTACTCAGAGGCTGAAATTCACCTTCTAATCATCTTAATTTCTAGCTGGATTAAAGCGGTTATCAAATTTTAGAATACATCAAAATTACCTGGATGATTTATTAAAACAAATTATTATGCCCCACCCTTGCAGTTTTTTCTGATTCAGCAGTTCCCAGGTAGGCCTGAGAACTTGCACATCTATTAGGTAATCAAATATGAAATGTCCTATTTTGAATCATAAGTTTAGCTTATTGTGTCTCAAACAAGAAGCAGTACAATAATAAAAGTATGTGCCTAAATTATCTATACAGTTTTGCCATCTTAACAGTAGCTTGTTTAGGCCAGAGCAAAGAAGTCTGGAGAGTAAGTGGAATGCCAGAAGACTGGCCAGTCTCTATGGACCAATCTGGGCTGTAAAATCACAAGATACTCCCTATCTTACAACTGGCTGCAGTGGCCTGGTTTTATGAAGCTGCCTTGGATAATAATTTCAGTGCTGGACCACCAGCAGATACCACTTGCTTTCTTTGATGAATATTTAATTTAGAAGTATCTTTCGGCACTTTGCCTTTATCCAACCATTCTGCCAAACCCTTGTGATTGTCAAAAACAATCAATTTTTTATCACATATCACAATACAATACAGAAATGGTTTGGCTTTGTGTTGTGACAGCAAAGGCAAGGCAAGCTTTGAGACAGGTTATCTTCTGAAGCTCACTTCATTCACGTAGAACTCATTAGTCCAGCTTCTTTACGTGGCTGATATGCTTTAAATGGTGCAGTGTTGTTGGAATAGTAACACTGAACCTTGCTGCTAACTCACACACAGGTAGAGATGGATTCATTTCCACTTTAGCTCATCATTACCCACATTGGTCTCAGGTCACCCACATGGCTCATTTTCAAGATTAAAACCACCAGAAGAGAACTTCTTAAACCATGAACATACTGTGTGTTCATTAGTATCTTTGCTACACACTTTGCTGGGATTCTGTGCTGCTCTTGTTCTACGACAAAACTCACATTCATGGCTTCACAAAAATTGCTCTAAAAAAATTTTGAAGGATAATCGCAAACTCAAATATTTGTTTGAAAGAATGACGAAATACCTCACAATAAAAATAAAAGTGCCAAAGTGAAACGTCAAGAGATATCATCTGTCAAACTTAGTGACTGAGGAAACAGGACATTTCACACTTAACAACCTAATAAATCCCCATTAACACTGATGTGCTGACCAGAGGATCACATTTGAGAACCCACAGACTGAGGTAATCTGAGCAGTAGTGCTACTGGTCATTAGGCCTAAAGTAAAGTAAATGTATTTCCTCTCTAGAGTGAGAGATTATCCTAGGCCACAAATTAAGCCATTTTTTCATATGTAGGATCTACCATTCATAATGAGGCTCATAAAGAAATAAGATAACATGGTCAAATATCCAGAGAAAAAACTGAAAATAGGAACCGAACTATAAGAGATAAAGCTAACGGGGTTATCACACTACTTTATCACCTTACGAAGAGAATATAATCACTTCTGGGTTTGGTGACCTTTTTATACAGGAAATGGACTGTTACTACTGTGGAATAGTAAACGCCACAGCTAGCCAGGTAACTTTCCTTGTAATCATGTGGGTATTACCGCCTAGCCCAAGAATGGACATACAAGTAGGAAGTCAGGAACTATTCATTAGTTCCCAGTTAGAAACACAGGTATCTTCAAATAGAAAGCCCACCATATGGCATTTAAACTTTATAACAATTGTATCCCTGTGTTTTAAAAACCATTGAGCTTAAAAAGCAAAGTAACTTTCCCAAGCTAAGTAAATGGATCAGAACACTGATTGGTCTGACTCCAAAATGCATGCTTTCCTATACTACATCGCAAGAGGAATTTTTATAGTGCTGTTTGTAGAAATATAATGATGGTTCTTAACAAAGGGTGAAAACAACGTTACTTCAGTGAAGGCTTAAAACCATTAAGGTACAGAATATCTCATAAGTCAATAAAATATATCTGAAATACTAAAAATGTCTTTACATTGATGTGGAAAATTAATCTTTCCTCTTAAGCACTGTTTAAGCCAGAATTATCTATTCAAATATATAGATAGGTACCTAACAGCTAATTCAACCAAGTTTCAGTTTAAGCAATTACAAATTTTCCAAATTTCTTTTTGAGGAAGCATTTAGACATAGCTATTGATAACCCAAATCAAAAAGATACAGATTGTCAAAGTCTTCAGTTTCCCAGTTCTGTTGCCTATAGGTTGCTATCAAAAGGTATATATACTTCACGCCACAAAAATACAACTTCTAGCTTTTTCAGACAAGTTTCCTTAGAAAAAGGTTCTCTACCATGTTACACTTAGAATGTAGCTCTAGGGGACAAAAAAAATCACTACACAGCAGCACGTTAAGAGTATAAATTTATGAAAATTATTTTCACACAATTACAAAATTATAGGACACAATTGTAGCTTGCAGAAAATTCACAGGCAATTGTTGAAGTAAAACACAACATCTAAGTTATTTTAGACCTGGCGTATTTACTTCTAATTGTTTTCCATCATTTTATTTATGCTTCTATCTTACAAATCTACTTCAAATGTACTGGGAGGAAAGAGGTACAAAGAAGCAAAAAAAACTGTATGGCTAATTATGTCACACAGTACAGTACTCCTATTAATAAAATCAAGATAACATACTCAGTCTGAAGGTTCCTAAACTTTAATCTGCTCCCTACCAGCTTAAGATAGTTTCTGAGGTATATAACACCAAGAGAATTACTGTGAAAAGATGAATCCATCTGTTCAAAACTAGATCACACTACTGGAAAATCACCTATAATCGGGGCTTCTAACGTCAGATCTGCAACTAATGTGCAAATGAATACCAGTTTACAAAGATTCAATAACACTGTGTGATAATGATAACAAAATGTAATTTACGAAAAATTGCTAGTGCCATGCACTATGTAAATTACATAGTCTCATGAAACTCTCACAACAATTCTATAAAGTAGATAGTTATCAGCAGGCCTAGAATTGGATATTTTTTATTAACTACTATAATATACTGCCCACATAAAAATGCTATATAAACACTTATCTGTGGTTTTGCTTTCTGTGGTTTCAGTTATCCATGGTCAACCGTGGTCCAAAAATATTTTAATTTAACCATTCTCCTATCAATAGGTACTGAGATTATTTATAAAGTTTTGCTATGATATTATCATTGAATTTTTCTGAGACTGAGAATAACATTCAGGCAAGAGAAATACCTACTAATTCATATAAATGCAAATGAGGCCCCAGAGCATAAAACATGAATAAACAAATTAACTCTGAGACTATGTGGCAATGCCGTGGGGCATATGGTGAAGCCAGGAGTAGTGTACAGAGCAAACACTCTCACATTCTGGCAACCTAATCAGAGAGCTTGGGGATAGCTACTTTGTTGATGTAAAGGTTCCAGTACCTCATCCCAGTCTATAGTGTATGTACTACCTACCCAAGGTTTAAGGAGTTCACTTGGGGTTCTACAATGTACCCCTCAAGGAGAAGGAGGGGCTGCTGTGTGTTTCTCTCAACTGGATATCAATCTATAGACTACATTTACATAGTGTAAACAAAGACACAGGAAATCAGTAAACGTTTTTTGGAAAGGGCTAGAGATGTTTTAGCCTTTGTTGGTCACGTGGTCTGTTTTGTCTACTCTACTCAAATACTCAAACCTGTTGTAGCACAAAAGCAGCCACAAACAACACACAGACAAATGAGCATGGCCATTTTCCAGTGAAACTTTACTTAGGGACACAAATTTTGAGTTTCATATAATCTTTACATGTCATAAAATAGTATTCTTTTGATTGCTTTTTCCAGCATCTAAAAATGTCAAAATCATTCCCTATAACATTCATTAAGTAATCATCAAAGTATTAGACTTTAAGTTCTACAGGAAAAACAAACAAAAAAAACTATCGGTTTTGCTCCAGCACCTAGAACACTGCACTCAATACATACATGCTCAATTAGTGAATATTAAGACTATGTCTACTAGGAGGCCCAGAAAGAATAATCTAGAAAAGCAATACCTAAAGAGATAATAGCTAATTTTTTCCTCATAATTAACAAAAGACATGAATCCTTTACCTAAAGAAGTACAATGAGACTGCAGAAACCCAAAGATAGAAGATTACTCCACGAAACACAAAAGATACAGTCATTATGAACCAAAATAATAAAAGCTTTCTCCTAATTCCAGATTCATTTGTAAATGGAGAAAAGGGGCTCTCCTAATGATCCTAAAATGGGCCTACATAATAATAAACCAAGGTATGCAAAATTTATCAAGCCCAGAGAGACACGTGTACAGGACCTCAGTCACGTACCAAACCAGGTTTGGAAACAACTTTCAAAGGCATTTTGTTCTTTCTTTTCTTCCATGCCCATAGTTTCCTATCTAGCTGATTAATCACCTACAATGTGGAAAATGGTAGCCCTGCTCATTACCATTCAGGAACCAATTCAAGTTCCTGAAATTTGCAATACAAAAAACAATGTATAGCCAACCTGTAGATTTTTTTTTTTTTTTTTTTTTTTTGGGAGAAGGAGCCTAACTATGTTGCCCTAGGTAGAGTGCTATGGTGTCACGGCTCACAGCGACCTCAAAATCTTAATCTCTTGCCTCAGCCTCCCAAGTAGCTGGGACTATAGGCACCTGCCACAACACCCCGCTATACTTTTTTTTGTAGTTGTCATTGTTGTTTAGCAGGCTGAGGCCGGGTTCAAACCCACCAGCCTGTGTATGTGGCTAGCGCCCCAAGGACTAAGCTATGGGTGCTGAGCCAGGTTATGTTATTTTAATGTAAATACTTGGTAACCAATTCAGGAACTCTTTATTTTGTTTTGCTTTTGCTTTTTTAATTTTTGTTTTGAGACAGGGTCTTACTCAGTTGCCTAGGCTACATTGCAGTGGTGTCAGTAAAAAGTATAACTTACTAGCCACACAAATCTTGGCAAAGTTTTTTTTTTTTTTTTTGTAGAGACAGAGTCTCACTTTATCGTCCTCAGTAGAGTGACGTGGTGTCACAGTTCATAGCAAACTCCAACTCCTGGGCTTAGGCGATTCTCTCACTTCAGTCTCCCAGTAGATGGGACTACAGGCACCCGCCACAATGCTAGGCTATTTTCTTGTTGCAGTGTGGCTAGGGCCGGATTTGAACCAGCCACCCTCAGTATATGGGGCTGGTGCCCTACCCACTGAGCCACAGGAGCTGCCCATCGGCAAAGTTTTTTTTTTAGTCTATTTCCCCAGAATAAGAAAGCCAGTTACTCAAAAGACTGGAGTTTTTTCTTTTTGAGACCCAGTCTCACTTCGTGCCCCGCAAAAGAGCCATGGTGTCATAGCTGACAGCAGCCTCAGACTCTTGGGCTTAAGCAACTCTCTTACCTCAGCCTCCTGAGTAGCTGGGACTACAGGCGCCCCCTACAACACCCAGCTATTTTTAGAGAGGGGGTCTGGCTCTAGCTTAGGCTGGTCTTGAACTTGCCGGTGCCAGTCTCCCAGAGTGCTGCAATTATACAGACGTGAGCCACCACACCCAGCCTCTAAAGACTAGATTAAAAATTATTTTTAATTTTTAAATGTATGATTTCTTTCTTTTTTTTTTTTTGACACAGAGCCTCAAGCTGTCCTCCTGGCTAGAGTGCTATAGCATCACAGCTCACAACAACCTCCAACTCCTGGGGCTCAAGCGAGTCTCCTGCCTCCGCCTCCCAAGTAGCTGGGACCACAGGTGCCCACCATAACGCCCGGCTATTTTTTGTTTGGCAGGCCTGGGCTGGATTCGAATCCGCCACCTTAGGTGTATGTGGCTGGCGCCTTAGCCACTTGAGCCGAGCCAAATGTATGATTTCTGAAAGGTTCTGGCACACAGTGGGATAAGGGTCTGCAAGAAATGAAAGGAGGCCAGTTCAGGGACAAGGAGATAAAGTGAACTGATTCACTAATGACAGATGAAACCACTGCTAATGTGCCTGTACTGATTCTTGGGAATAAGAGTGACAGACCTAAAGCCATCAGTGAAGAGAGTTTACTAGAGATGTTTGGCTTATATGGTCAGACAACAGGAAAGGGCAGTGTATCTCTGAAAGCACTAAAAGCACTGAATGCCCAACCCTTGGAAGTTTTTATGTGTAGTGTGCTCAAAAGACAAGATTCTGGGAGAGGGCCTCCGTTGGATGGCGCAGTACATTGATTGACACCAACCCGTGCTGGCTCCAAGTCTCAACATTCAGGCCTACTAGATTTTATCACTCAACATGCATAACTTGAATGCCATAGACTTTTGTTGCTTATAAAATAAATGTTTTTTAGATTATTAATATACCAACTTAATTTGAGAATTGAAAACTGATTCAAGTAAATTTGAATATCACATATATCTATTAGCTTTCTAATTCCATAAAATAATTCATTTTTACAGTTTATAATCTGACATTACCCAAGCACCATTTATAAAAACAATTTTCCAGCAGTACATTTGAAGCACTTTTTAATAACATGAAACTATAGATATTCACCATATTTAAAAGCTCATCATGTTAAATTTTTTATGGACTTTTTTGGAACTAGTTTTTAAATTTTAAATTGTAGGTCCATCTATATTAAGTGTACAGTTAATAATTAGCTTATCAATAATTGCATGATGCCTTATAGTTCTCAATAATATTTTTTCGTACGCAAACATCATGCAATAAAACAAACTCTAATGTTTGGCAAATTATTTTTGTTTGGCCAAAAAAAAAGGGGAAAAAGGAGAATGGAGACTGACTAGGTGTCAGGTCAGCTCTTACAGTTGCAAAAAGATTTCTGTTAGCCTTATCAGTATAGCTGAAATGGGGTCTCTCTGTCTCGCTCTCCTAGTGCAGTTCAGGATAATGGGGTACCTCCTCAGGATCAGCTTTATAGGCTGATCTTTAGTACCCGGCAGGATATGGGTGGGGTGTCTCCAGGAACTCTGGTCTTGAGGCACTCCAGCAGTCTGTCGAGGGGACTACTGGTGTCTGACAAGGTTTTCTAAAATGGCTGCACTCCAGTCAGGGTTATGAGAATTCCTTTCACACAATTACTGTCTCATTTTTGGCATTTAATTCAAAAGGAAAGAACTAAATGATAATACCATAGCAAAACTACTTCCATATTCATCTACTTATTAAGTGACTAAGATTTCTCAGCACTATTATCTAAAAAAAAGGTTTGAAAATTACCCCATAAATACTTACGTATCAAAAAAAAAACTGCTCTGAAAGTTTCATTCAGGCATTAAATAAATGTACTCGGGAGGCGCCTGTGGCTCAGCGGGTAGAGAGCTGGCCCCATATACCAAGGGTCGTGCGTTCGAACCCAGCCCTGGCCTAACTACAACCAAAAAATAGCCAGGTGCTGTGGTGGGTGCCTGTAATCCCAGCTACTTGGGAGGTGGAGGCAGGAGAATCACTTGAGCCCAGGCGTTGGAGGTTGCTGTGAGCTGTGATGCCAGGGTACTCTACCCAGGGCAACAGCTTGAGGCTCTGTCTTAAAATGAATAAATAAATAAATAAATAAATATAATAATAATTCTAGCTAGGCATGGTAGCTCACACCTAAAACCCCAACTACTCAGAAGGACTATTTAAGCCCAGAAGTTGGAGACTGCAGTGAGCCATGATCCTGCTGCTACATTCCAGACTGGGCAACAGTGCAAGACTCTGCCTCTAAAAATAAAATTGAAATAAAATAAAGTAAAATAAAATAGGGTAGCGTCTATGGCTCAAAGGAATAGGGCACCAGCCCCATATAACAGAGGTGGTCACGGGTTCAAATCAGGACCCATGTAAAAACTGTAAAAAAAAAAAAATAAAATAATAATAATAATAAGATAAAAACAATTCCTATGACTAATGTTATAAAGACCAAATAAAAAAGTGGGCAAAGGACATTAACTGGCAATTATCAGAAAAGAAACAGGAATGGATTAAACGTATGAATACGTGTTCAACCTCACTCATAAAAATACTATAAATTAAGATCATACTGAGATACTATTTTCATTAGCAAAGATTAAAAGGCTGATAGCATTGTGACAAAAGTGTGAGAAAACAGGTACTTTGAGGTGTTGCTGGTACAAAGTATAAATCAAGTATATATACACCAAAATGAGAAAGGTACCAGTCCTGATTCAGCAACTCTACTTCTAGAAACTCACCCTACAGACATGCTTGCATTTATACAAAGAAACCCATACAGAATGCTAATTTATACATTGTTTTATTTATTTACTTCAGACAGAATCTTACTATAATGCCCTTAGTAGAGCGACAAGTTTAATCACTTAAACTCTTGGGCTTAAGCAATTCTCCTGCCTCAGCTTCCCAAGTAGCTGGGACTAGAGGCACCTGCCACAATGTCTGGCTGTTTTTTTGTTGTGGTGTCATTGTTGCTTAGCAGGCCTGGGCTGGGTTCAAACCCACCAGCCCCAGTGTATGTGGCCGACATGCTAACCACTGAGCAAAAGGCACTGAGCCATATATATTGTTTTAGAAGAAAATTAAAGTTAGCAACACTGTAAATATGTGTCAGTGTGGTGGTACTTCACATAAAACAGTACTTTATGTATCCACTGAAAGGAATGAGAGTACTTTTTAAAAACTCTTATGAGGTGGCCATGCCTGTGGCTCAAAGGAGTAAGGCGCTGGCCCTATATGCCATAGGTGGTGGGTTCAAACCCAGCCTCAGTCAAAAATTGCAAAAAAAAAAACCCCCAAAACAAACAAACAAAAACATCTTTTATGAGGCTGGGTACAATGGTTCACGACTGTTATCCCATCACTTTGGGGGTCCAACACAGGTGGATCACCTGAGCTCAGGAGTTCGAGACCAGTCTGAGCAAGGGTGAGACCCTGTCCCTAAAAAGTAGCTGGGTGTCGTGGCGGGCACCTGTAGTCCCAGCTACTTGGGAAGCTAAGGTAAGAGAACCACTTGGGCCCAGGGGTTTGAGATTTCTGCAAGCCATGATACCACAGTAACTTCACAGTAGATAATAAGGAGACTCTGTCTCGAAAACTAAATAAATAAAGACTCTAACGAATGGTCTCTGTTTTCGGAAAAACTCTCCTCAAACTGTGCTTTCAACAAGAACACGGAAGACTTCTGTGACCACACATCACACATCAACCAGCAGACTTCAGTGGGTGTCCTGTCTTCTAATTCAATTCCAACATTACCTTTCTTTTTTTTTTTTGAGACGGAGCCTCAAGCTATCCCCCTGGGTAGAGTGCCATGGCATCACAGCTCATAGCAACCTCCATCTCCTGGGCTCAAGCAAGTCTCCTGCCTCCACCTCCCAAGTAGCTGGGACCACAGGCACCCGCCACAACGCCCAGCCATTTTTTGGTTGCAGCCATCATTGTTGTTTGACAGGCCTGGGCTGGGGATTCGAACCCGCCACCCTAGGTGTACATGGCTGGCGCCTTAGCCGATTGAGCCACAGGTACCCAGCCTGCAGCATTTAAAATTGTCTGGGGATTAGCAGCCAAACTTTAAAAAGAGCTCCTACAAATTAATATGTAAAAGATAATCAACCAATTTCCAAAAATAACAGAATGATATTAACAGAAATTTAACTAAAGAAGAGCTACAAGTGACCTATAAGTGTATGAAAAGATATTCAGGGAGAAGTATCAAAAATGCAAATTAGACCACAAGAGTTAACATTTTATACCCACCAGACTGGCAAAAATTTCAAAGTCCAATAATATCAAATGTTGGGGAAGATGTGGAGTAACAGGATCTATCACGTATTACTTGTGGGAGTTTGAATTGGTACAACCACTTTGGAAAATAATTTGGCATTTTTCAGTAAATTTGATGGCAGATGTATCCTATGACTTAGCACCTTTGCCCTTAGAAAATACACCCTACAGAAACTCAACAAAAGTCTATAAGAACAAGCTCAAGCATGTTCACAGAAACATGGTTTATGATATAAAAAAACTGAATATAACTCACACGTCCACTGATAGGAAAATTGATAAATAAAATGTTGCATGGCCACACAATGGACATTGTAGAACAACAAAAACAAAGGACAGGCAGATATGTGCACAACAGGAATACATCTCACAGACATAGTGCTGAACAAAATAAAAGGAAGCACAGAATATACGCAGTGTGAGTCCACCTACACAACATCCAAACACGTGGAAGACTAAACAATTTGTTGTTTAGGGATGTAAGCTTAGTAATATTTAATAACAATATTAAAAGGAAAAGGAAGGACACTAAGTCATTTTATGAGGTGGGAGTTGGGAAGTCATTGAATGAGATTGGGAGGAACCCACAGAATACTCCAAAGATGTCTGGGTAGTAGGCAGGGTGGTCTTCTTAAAAAAAGAAAAAAGGCTTTGGTATATATTATAATACTCTACAAGAATTTAATAGTTAATTAAAAGTAGAACTACTTAGGTCTGTTGGTTTTAAATACCTGAAAGGAGAAAAAAAATCTTTCACACAAGTCTATAAACATTTATAAAATTCCCCAGAGAATGGATTAGCAAAGAATCAATTGCATATAAATAAAAATCATCCACTAGGGAGATAAAATACAAGAATAGTTTTATTTTCTTCTTCTTCTTTAATGAAGTAGGGCCAAGGTTCTAGAAGACTCATTTCCCATTGGGAAATGTAAACCATAATGCTGTTTCTGTGAATCTTTTTTTGACTACAGGGCAGTGCTTCCCAACCTGGGACAATTTTGCCTCTTCTTCCCCCCAACACCTTCCTGAGACATCTGTAAACGTCTAGAGCCATTTTTGCTTGTCACAATGCAGCGGAGATGTGAAGCGGGGAGGGTGCTACTGGCGTTCAGTACAGAGAGGGCAGGCAGGGTGTTAAACATGCTGCAATGCACAGAACAGACTTCCACGATAGAGAATTATCCAACCCGAAATGTCAACAGTGCTGCTGTTGAGAAACCCTGCTATAAGAAAAAATAACACAGGAAATATAAGAATGTTTAGATCACAAAATGAAAAGTGTGACTCCAGGGACCACTTGGAGGTCTAAGAAGGCAAACATGACATTTGATAAAGACAAACAGCTTAAAGACTTCTTACACTGGTAAAAGAAAAATAGCAAATACTTGATTTGCTATTTTTATGAGTCCCATCACAGAAGTGCTGAAGTGAGGCACATTGTCAGGAAAGTTGCTCATGTAGAAAAGGTATTCAGAGTAAATTCTACTTGTGTGAGAAAATGGCAGTGTAACAGCTGAGTTTGCTAATAGCTGAGTTTCGTCTGAGACTATGGCTTTGTGTATCTTAGTATTTTCTTTCTTTTAGGAGAATTCCTCATTATTGGTGTTTAAGTCTTCTTAAAATAGTTATAGATTGCATGCTTTTAGATTTTCTATTTTTGTATTCAGAGAAGAATAAATCAAATAGGCTTCTATTTCACATTTCTACTTTGTACTTTTAGGTAAGAAACACTCTGAGTCTAGGGACTGAATATTCATGTTTTAACATGATTATCAATTGCAAACAGGTGTAAAAAATGTACAGAATTTCTATTTGCTTAGAGAATAAGTCTATATATAGCATGCATTAGAAATACAAACATATTGCCCAAAGATAAATGCAACATATTTTTTAAAATTAGTTTTTAAGTGTTATCTATTTAATCATAATTGAACGATTTTCGTGGGATTTACATTGCAGATGTTTTTATTTTATCATATGTTGCAGATATTTATCCACAGATGTAGGATGGCACTTGTGTGCTATGGTTTTTAAGCATAAAAGATGCTTCTAAGAAAATGATTAAAAACCTCAACTGCTCACAGAGACCTGCAGTTAGCAAAAACATGCTGCTCATAATCCCAAAAAGTACAATTGTGAACGCCATAATCCCAAATGTTGAAATTCCAAAGATCAAAATCCCTAAAATCTAAAATCCCCCAAATCTTAATGCCAAAAGACTATGATCTCAGAGGTTGAAATCCTAAAAGCCAAATTCTAGGGAAAAGATTAGTGAGTTTTCCATTGTACACACGATAGTTGCATCGTGTTAGGTAGAGTTATTACCTATCTCAATTTTTGACTGATCTAGTCAAAAGACCAAGTTGTCATGGTATTTCAAATGACTGTGGTTACAAAGCTGGGTGCACACAATTACCAACCATTGTGATTCACATTGATCCATCTCAACATAGTTTGTTATGCTCATGCAACTTTCAGTGGTATATGTGAGTGTTCATGCTTGCAAAAATACGTATGTTATCGTTGTTTATTTTGTTGCGTAAAGTGGCCTATTGAAGTGTTCTATCATGTTTTTGTATGTTTTCCCAATAAATTCCATTTATAATAAGTAAATAAATGTCTTTTAAAGAACTTTTTACAATTACTTTTTCTAGAAGTACATCTTCAGGATTTTGATCTTCTGGGATTTCAACATTTGGGATTATATATTCACATAGTGTCTTTCAGGATCATGACCCAAACCCACAAACAGCAGAAGAAGAGAGTGAGGATGGCACACAGTGGAGACCACAGTGGACAGTGATTTGCCACTGACAATTTTGACTGGTTAAGTGGAACCAGCACTTCTCATTTTTAAAAAAAAGCAATAAATCCATATTATATTGTAGTATACTCCAATTTTTAACTATGGACAACTAATTTTTAAAAAAATGTTCTCCTCATCAAAACCCCCCAAAAAACTCTATAGGCCTGCTAGCTGGCAGTTGCTATTCTTAAAGATATTATTAGGCAGTCTTCCTACCTTAATGCCACTTTGTTAACTTAAGCACCTAACATCTAAGATGAGAATATTATGGAAAACAAACTTTTCAATTGTATTGAAAGAGTGAAATATTCCTGGTAACAAGACATGATGACATACTCAACTTGTATCTCAAGGAATTAAACCTGTTGCTCTGGAATTCTCATGATAATTGAAATGCAGAGTAAGTATACATTATTAATAGGATAATCATTACCTGTTCCTTTCTTGCAAGTATAGGTGAGATGGTAATTGCAGGGAACATCATTCCACTGGCCATTCTCGTGCCAAATAATTACAACACAATCTTCCCCAGCAGAAAAGAAGCTGTCTGGCTGGTTGGGCCTCCAGTTCTCATATTGCTGTAAAAATGGAGGGAGAAGGTTATTACTTGCTCATCAAGAGTAACATACAAACAGGAGTAGGATTATATCACAGCATATTTGAAATTATTTTGATGGTCAAGAAAAAGACCATTCAACTCTGGGTGGAAAATATTTGTGCCTCAAAGTCTTTATTCAACAAATATATACTTTTTGGCTAATAAAATATCACTGAGAAATTTTGTTCTAGTTATCCCAGATTCCTCAACATATACTCAAACCTCAATTTAAGAAATGTTATCATGTTATTGCTAATTCAATTTAAAATTAATTGAGGTACAACTAAAAACAAAATAATAATCTCATCACTATGATCTAACATAGTTTCACCTAACCCTTACACACAAGTATGATTTTATATAGCTGTGATTATAGTGCAACAATTTTTGACCTTTTCTTATCTTTACCATCATAAAGTAAAATCTCTAATAACCACAATCACAAATAATAAAGGAGAAATAACAACTGATGCCACAGAGATACAAGAGATTATCTCTGAATATTACCAGAAACTCTATGCCTAGAAATTTGACAATGTGAAGGAAATGGATCAATATTTGGAATCACA
>CAUYQV010064741.1:0-41320 GCA_963574575.1 Galagoides demidoff
GGAGGCGGAGGCAGGAGACTCGCTTGAGCCCAGGAGTTGGAGGTTGCTATGAGCTGTGATGCCATGGCACTCTACCCAGGGGGATAGCTTGAGGCTCCGTCTCAAAAAAAAAAAAAAAAAAAAAAAAAAGAAAGAAAGAAACAGCCATCTAGGACTTACATAGCTAGAGAGAAGTCAATCGTTGGCACCAAAGCTTCAAAGGACAACCTGACTCTTCTTAGGGGCTAATGCAGCTGGTAATTCTAAGTTGAAACCAATGCTCATTTACCATTTAAAAAATCCTAGGACCCTTAAGAATTATGCTACATCTACCTTGCCTATGCTCTTTAAAAATGGAATGACAAAGCCTAGATGACAACACATCTGTTTACAGCATGGCTTACTGAATATTTTAAGCCCAACATTGAGACCAAGTGCTCAGAAAAAAAAAAAAAGATTCCTTTCAAAATATTACTGCTAGCGGACAGTGTACCTAGTTACCGAAGAGCTGTAATGGAAATGTACAAGGAGGGGAATGTTGTTTCCATGCCTGTTGACACAATATTCATTCTGTAGTCCATAGATCAAGAAGTAATTTTGATATTCCTTTTTTTTTTTTTTTTGCCATTTTTTGGCTGGGGCTGAGTTTGAACCCACCACCTCCAGCATATGGGGCCAGCGCCTTTGAGCCACCGATGCTGCCCTGATATTCTAGTCTTATTATTTGAGAATTATATTTGTAAGACTATAGCTGCCATAGTGATTCCTCTAATGGATCTGGGCAAAGTAAATTAAACACCTTCTGGAAAGGTTTCACAAGTTTAGATGTCCTCAAGAGCACTTGTGATTCATGGAAGGAGGTCAAAACAGCCATATTAACAGATATTTGTAAGAAGATGATTCCAACCCTCATGGATGACTTTAAGGGATTCAAAACTTCAGTGTAGGAAGTCACCGCTCATATGACGGAAATATCAAGAGAATTCGAATTAGAAGTGGAGTCTGAGATGTGGACTGAATTGCTGTAATCTAATGATCAAGTCTTAGCGGGTAAGAAGTTGTTTCTTATGGATGAGCAAAGAAATTGGTTTCTTGAAATGGAATCAACTGCTGGTGAAGATGCTGTGAACATTGCTAAAATGACAACAAAGTGTTTAGATCAGGATATTAAATAAATTTATGTGATAAAGCAGCGGCAGGGTTTGGGAAGATTGACTCCAATTTTGAAAGAAGTTCTACCGTGAATAAAATACTATCACATAGCATCGCATGCCACTGAGAAAGCCTTCCTATAAAAGGAAGAACGAGTTGATGAGATAAACTTCATGGTTGCCTTATTTTAAAAAACAGCCACCCCAACCTTCAGCAACCACAGCCCTTATGAGTCAGCAGCCATCAACATCGAGGCAACACCCTCCACCAACAAAAAGATTACAACTTGCTGAAGGCTCAGATGATCATTAGCATTTTTAGCAATAAAATATTTTTGATTCAGGTATGTATATCGCTTCTTAGACATAATGCTATCACACACTCAATAGACTATAGTATAGTAGACACATAACTTTTATGTGCACTGGGAAACCGAAAACTTTGTGTGGTTTGCTGTGCTGTGATTTTCATTTTGTTGCAGTATATCTGGGGTCTACTCGTACTTAGTCCATGGGGCATGTCTCAGAACTCTGTTAGTCCAGCAAGGCCAGAGGTGCTGAGTGCAGATTCTGATAACTCATGGTTTTGTCACCTTGGCCATGTTACTTAAGGTCTCTGTGCTTTCTTCCTCATCGCCAACCTCATAAAGCTATATAAAGATTCAATGAGAAATTAGTGTAAAGCACTTTGTGAGGGGTTACTAAGTGTCTGGCAACAGTGGGTTGTTTCTACAATGATCACAAAGGCCTAACCTCTTGAGCTCACAGAGCCAGAAGCCACTCACTGCGCAGCCACTCAATGTACACCACCAAAATTTCAATAGACGGTACGCAACCTTTGCCCCTGTCCCCAACAACTATAAAAGCAAAAAGAATTATGTGTAAGCAAATACCTAACTAGTGATTTTTAATGTCCTGATTGTCCAAATCCATCCACAACCAAACAAGTAGTTTGGTCTTCCAGGTCCTCAGCAAGGCATCCTATTACCTAACTGCCTCAGCAAACAGCACAACCTTGTCCCATCACCAGCTCCCCTATGGTACCATGTTGCCATGGTCCTGCTCACCTCTCCTCACCTGGAGACTCTACCTCCCCTCCCAGCAACTCCCCTTCAGAGACACCCTGCAGTTATGTATATGGGAAAAACTGGCCCAGCCGACATTCTCTTGACCTCTTGGAACTTTGGTTTCCTTATCTAGGAAATGGGACCATTCATTTTCGTGTTGAAGAGTTGTTGGGAGCATGGAAGGAGAATACACATACCAAGTAAGCGCCTCGCACCCTACAGAAGAGAAACATGATAGAGCTAATGAAGAAGGAACTTGCTCCAAACTCCTCACTTAGGAGAAGATTTGCAGTTATAATGGGCAGGGTAACTCCTTATTAGTAAAAGTAAAATCTTGCAGGCTCCTTGAGAATTATCTTCCCTGAGCATTTTCATTGAGAGTGGCTCCTAGCTAGGGCTGGCAAGATTTGTGCAATTTACACATACTTGTGAAATTCAAGCACATTATCTCCCACAGACAGACCGTAATGACTGTAATAAACAGGGAAGCCTCTGTTCTAATAAACAAGTAATTATAGTTGACAATAAATGTGTAAACATTATGCTAATTAGCGAATCTTCTCAGAGCTGTTTCCAGTTTGGGAACCCATATACACACACGCTCAGGAATATGGATAAGATTGGGCACTCTGTGTTCTCACTCACAGGTAAATGAATGAAATGCGTGGGCAATGGATACCACCTCCTTTGTCAAAAAAATTTTTTTTTCAATAGAAAGCATTATCTCTTTCACTCAAGAAAAAGAGGACATTTTAGCATCTTGTTTTTCTATGTAATCCCTTTAAATTCAGGTTTTCTAGTAGCGTTGGGGCCTGTGATTTATTACACACAGTATCTGTGGAACCATGGAGTTCTTTCCAGACTTAGAAACAAAGACATGCCCTGTGGATCCTTGGGATTAGCAAGTAGTAGATGATGGACGGCTAGGAGGATATGGCTAAGATGAATCAAGTCTTCTTTTTTTTTTTTTTTTTTAAGACAGCGCTTCAAGCTGTCCCCCTGGGTAGAGTGCTATGGCATCATAGCTCACAGCAACCTCCATCTCCTGGGCTCAAGGGAGTCTCCTGCCTCAGCCTCCCAAGTAGCTGGAGCCACAGGCACCCGCCACAACACCTGGCTATTTTTTGGTTGCAGCCGTCATTGTTTGGCGGGCCCCGGCTGGATTCGAACCCACCACCTTAGGTTTATGTGGCTGGTGCCTTAGCCACTTGAGCCACAGGCGCCACACCGATGAATCAAGTCTTTAACCAATGAAGTGTCTTCATTGAATCAAGAAAGGGATAAACCACACATGGAGGCAATGACCCAGAATAGAGGTGCTGTCCAGACCCCTGGCAGAAGGCCTGCAGCTTGGAGCTTCCAAGTAGCTGCTTTCCCACTTAGGCCTCCTCAGAGATGGACTGAAAAATTATTTTCAGTGAGGAGCAGCCACAGTTAATTCCCCATCTAAGAGCAAAACTTGTGGAGGCCCTGTGTATAAATAATTTTTCTAAAGAGTCCTCTTTTTAAAAAATTGTTATTAGTATGAAGCAAAGAAAAACTGGCATGACTTTTCGTCGATCCCTTTCATAACTCTTTTCTTCCTCTAGTAATAGTTCTCATGAATCTATCCCTTCCCTTTCTTTTACCCCTTCCTCTCATCCTTCCGAGGCCGCCACTTCCAAGGTGTCTCTGTGGATGCTGATAGAGAGAGAACCACCTGACCTGGTGGTTAAGGACACACAGACTTTCAGTTCAGAAGAACTTGGTTTTGATCCCAGTTTCTCCATTGTTTCAATCAAAATAGGTTAAGTTATGCTGCAGTAAAAAACAGCACAAATTTTTCAGTTTCTTAACACAATAAAAGTTCATTTTGTCCTTACACCAGGTTAGGGCAGGTGTAGGTGACTCTGCAGGGCCAGTGCCTTTACGGAGTGGTTCAGCCATCTGGGTTGATTGAGTCTCTTGACACCTCCCCTTTAACACATGCTTCTGTGACTGCTGTGGCCGAGGGAGAAAGCACTACAGAGCACACGCCAGCTCTGAAAGGTGTCAGCCCAGGAGTGCCTTGTCACTTGAGTCACAACACATCGGTGTGGCAAGACCCTACTCAGTTGTAAAGAGTGAAGGAAAATACAGTTTTCTATACATCTCAGAAGAGGAAGAGAGTAAGAAATACCGGCGACTCCTGGTATTAGCTACCATAGCCACATGCCAGTTCGGTGTTAGGCACATGACTTCATTGTCTAAGCTCAGTTCTGTCATCCATAAATGGGGAAAACAACAATATCAAACACATGAAGTTTTTTTTGTGAAGATTCAATGAGATAAAGCATCTTAAATGCTTGTCACGGTGGCCGGAACATTATAAGTGTTCAGGAAACGGTAGGCACCTTTAGGAAACGTACTATGGTTAGTGTACTGCCTAGTTGCTTAGACAATAGGGAGAAGAGGTTGGCAGAGATTGGTAGGAGAGAAGAAGAAGAACTCTCAAATCCGTCATTTTAACTATTAGGCTTCCCAAGAAGGGTAGGTGCTAAAAACAGGTAGGAGTAGACATTCTTTGGGCTCAGGGGGCTTTTGTTTGATCAAGGCATGTGGTACCCAGGCATTGTCAGTCTGGCAGAAGGAGCTCTTGTGCCTGCCACCGGCCTGTTGCATCACTCGGGGGCCTTATAGACAGCACACTCAGAGACTTTCTAATGAAGGTTGTACTCACAAATGTTTAGGTGGGATTAAGAAAACCAAGGGGGAATACTGAGTCACCCAAGAAGGTGTCATCAGGAAGTTAACGCCACCTTCAGACAGTTTAAAGGAGCAAAGGGAGGAGGTGATGTTATGGGGAACTGACCAGCAGAAGTGCTAGTCATAGTGGGATGTAGCCACTGGCGGACTGTGACAAGCCAGAGAGGAGGCAGGAGAAGTGAAGATCCCAGTCTCTCTCTCCTCCCTCCCTCCATGCCCCGATGATGTCCCCACGGACCACACACAACTATGAGCCACAGGACAAGTGGGCCTGTGTCTCTGGGTCATAATGATCTGCTTCCAGGGCAGAGAAGTCATCTGGGGTTAGGGACAGACTGTACATCTGTGCTCCAGCTCTCCCTTTCTCCACACTCTTCTTAGCTGCCACCTCCTCCTCACCCTCCTCCTTCTCTGCTCCTCCTGCTTTTACTGTGCCAGGTTGGCTGAGCATCTCTTTAGGTGAAAAGTGCTGCCTGGATAGAGCTAATTAAAGCCACTTCTACCCTGCATGTGGAATGAGCAATTCATGGCTCCAGCCCAGAGTGTTCCTAGACAGTCCCACTGACCTCCTGCTGCGGCTGCTATTTTGAGCCCAAGTACAAATCCAGTTCTCGCCCTTAGTTTTCAGTGAGAGAGCCGGATGGTAGACATATGAGGGTTTTTTGCTGCCCAATGTCTATTCACTTTATCTTGATTACTTTTCTTTGTTCTTTCTTCCCCTACTCTCAGCTCACATGCTTCAGATAGAGTTGACTCAGGCCTGGCGCGGGCGTGGAAGATGTGACCGAGGCTTAAACCAATCTTTGCATCCCATTTTCCTATACACAGCCATGGGTTCAGGGGTAGACATGTGATGCAGGGGCAGAAAAATGTAGTGGGATTTTGCTTGAAATGCTAGGACAAGACTGTCTTCCCAGGTCGCACATTGCAAAAGATGTTAAGCCTCTCCGCCAGGCACCCCACTCTGGATGGTTGTCTAAGCCAGGGTTTCTCAGCCTCAGCACTATTCACATTTTGGACAAGACAGTTCCTTGTTGTGGCCGAGCAATCCTGTGTATTATGAGATCTGTGCCTTCCACTAGATGACAAAAGCTCCCCCCTCTACAGTTATGAAATCCCCAGAGTGACTGGACATTGTCAAATGGCCCTGAAAGGGCCACATCTCCCCTGGTTAAGAACCACTGGTCTAAGCTCATCATGGAAATGTTATCACATTTGTCAGTGGTTTGTTAAAGAAGGGGATGTGAAGCTATTCTGTCCTGTACAATGGAAGTGGTTTGCTGGAGATTCTGGGAAAATTTTCCCTTTTTTTGAAGAAAGAGCAGAAGGAAGAGGTATCTTTTATTTTTTTTCTGTATAATGTAATGTCTGGATATGACACTTGGAATTTCAACAGCCATTGTGTGACCCTGAAAAAAGCTATCCCAAGAGAAGAATTTTTTTTTTCTTTGAGACAGGGTCTTGCTCTCTTGCCCAGGCTAGAGTGCAGTGGCTAGGTGATCACTGCAACCTTAAACCCCTATGCTCAAGTGATCCTCCTGCCTCAGCCTCTCAAGTAGCTGGGACAACATGCCAGCACCACCATACCTGGCTAACTAATTTTTTCCTCTTTCTTTTCTTTCTTTCTCTTTCCTTCCTTCCTTCCTTCCTTCCTTCCTTCCTTCCTTCCTTCCTTCCTTCCTTCCTTCCTCTCCCTTCCTTCCTGTCTTTCTTTCTTTCTTTACCCTTCCTTCCTTCTTTTCTTTCTTTCTTTTCCCATAGCAACAGAGTCTTGCTCAGACTGGTCTCAAATTTCTGGACTCAAGCAATTCTTCCACCTTAGCCTCCCAGAGTGCTAGGATTATGGATGTGAGCTACCACACCCAGCCACCTCTGTGACATTGGTGAGGCACTTAACTAACCATCCTGAATCTCACTACATTTCTTGATTTCTTGTTGTATGAAATGAAAAATTTCCTTATCATCGAAGCTACTTTGAGTCAGGTTTTCTGTTGTGTGCAGCTCAAGTTATACTAACTGATGTGGACATCAATAAGGATGTATGTAGCCCTGAGAATTTCTGGAAGTTCTTTTCTAATTACAAAGAAAGATACTGTCTAAGACTTGAGAAAAGACAGAGAATGCAGGAGAGAGCGCTGAGGAGAGAGACGAAGTGGATTTTGGTGACAATGGTTCAGATATATGAGACAATACATCTTTGACTGGCTTTAGTCCATAGCAGTTGGCTTCTCTGTCCCTTGCAACAGAAAGTAATCTAACCGACTCAGATGGAGTAGGAATAGACCCCAAGCATCAAGAAGTCAAGTTCATTAACTTGAACCCTTTAGCTGCGTCTGTACTGGCAAATAAGTAGAATGAAGCACTACCCAACCTCCTGTGCCCCACCTTTCCCAAATATAAAAAAAAAATTATGTTTAAAATATCAGTAAAAGTCAGGAGAGCACAAGCCTCAAGCTTGGACACTTGTCACAATTTTACACTCCACTGAGTCATTGTAGACACTGCCTAGATTCTCCACACAGATACTGATCATATTTGATCCAGAAGGGAGAAGGGTTAAAAGGAAAGAGATACATCCTATCCAACTTTCTCATTTCATAGAGGAACTGGGGCCCAGAAAGAAATGATTACGAAGGTCACCCAGTTACCGAATGGCAGAGTCAGCACCGGAAGCCACAACCCCTGACTGTTCTGCCCTTGACAGTTCTCCCTCACCTCCTTTACCTGGCATTGGGTCCTGTTTTCTGAAATGGTCCATGCAGAGAATGAGGAATTGACCTGATTTTTCTGAAGTGCTGGAAGTCACTATCCCAGCACTTCTCAGTCAAGGGTGTCCCTATGAACACATGCTTTAAAAATCTTCTTCTGGAGTAGCTGTGTCAGCAGCCCGGGGATGCTGCAGGCTGGTCAGGACTGCCACGCTCCGCAGGGACAGATGGCCAGTCTGGAGAGGCTGGTCCGGCAGCCTGCTCTCCTTCAGGCTGAGTCAGGCCAGCTGGAGGCTGGGGGGCGGAATAACCAGAGACAGCACAGTGGGAGAAGGGGCCCTCGTGGAGGCAGGAGGCACGGAATCTTTTGAGCCACCAAAAATTCAATCCAAATTTAAGGCTGACACACAGGTGGAGTGGGCGGGCTCTGTGATTTGATGGGTTCTCTGAGGCTCTGCCTGCCTAAAAATATCTCCTCTACCCACCTGCCTAGGACACCCTCCTTCTTAGGGAGCCTGCAAATCCTACCATTAGAGTTGCTAAGGTTTAGATGACAAAGGATGGGGCATGTTTCCCAGCAGGTCACCGCTAAAGCAGGTTTCCCAGGAGTGGAAGGGAGGCCCTTGAGTCTGCTCCTTTTAGCACAAAGAGCTAAAACTGCCAGAAGCTCAGAGAAGCAGGAGGGGCCTGCTTTATAATTTTGCCTCCCGCTGAGACACCAGTCACTCAATTCATTCATGCTGGCATGACCAGGACCCTGAAGAAATGAGGCAGCTGGCTTTAAAGAAAACAAGGCAATGGGTGTACAAGTAAAGCACCATACTCTGCCTGCCCTTTGCAGTCCCATTTAGGTTTGGCTTTTCCCCCCATGGAAACCTGGGTCTAAATTGGAGAAGTTTTCCATGTGTGGGGGGCAGCCAGACAACAGTGTGCTCCCAAAGCTCAGCAAGACTCTCCAATTGTTGTTGTTTGTCCTTAAGTTCTTCCCCACTTCCTCTCGCCACCATGTTCCTTTGGTCAATTCCAGATGAAACTAAAAAATGCAAACGTGTCAGGTCAAGACATACTCTTGAGAAGCAGAGGGAAGCAATCACCAGGCCAGGGGTGGGCAGTGGGAGAGTTAGCCCTGTGGTTGGTTTTGTCTACCCCATTCATTCCTCCAGGTATGAACCCCAGCCTCGGGAGAGAGACTGACAGGGTGGGTCAGAGGGGTGAGGGCTGGCAGAAAGGACCTGGCAGGGCCATAGTGATTAATGATCTTGAGCTTGGGAAGCAGACAATGGCCAGAGAAGGGAGAATGGTGTTGATCAGTCTGGGAGTCGTGCAAAGAATCTATAAGATCTGATATGAAGGGGGAGCTGGTCTAAATACTTAACATGCTTGGTAGAGCTTTGGATCAGAGTGCGTACTTTGACTGTGGTCAGATCATTGTTCCTTCATCAACGAGGTACATACGGGTGAGACTGGAGAACCTAGAAGAAACTGATTAATGTCAGACCATTCTACGATTGTCTTATCTGGGCCAGACACCCTGGTGGAGTGTGGAGAGGGTTTGCCCTTGAAGCAAATGGATACTCTCATCTTTAATCTTTCTGGAAAGAATTTGATTTGATGCTGGCTGAAGGATATAAAGAGAAGAGACTTACACTGGAAAGAAAAAAGTATTCATTTCCCCAAAGCAGGGTATCTTTTCAGCTGGCGTCCCAAAGCCAGGAGAAACCTGGGGCATCTTTAGCGCCTGTGCACACCCAGGCAAGGGAGCTACCCTCTGTCAAGTGCAGGAAGGCCAGGAAGGGGGGGCAAGAAAACAAACAAGTGTGAGGATGAACCCAATATGGGGCAAACATTTTGGTAATTCTCGGTTTTTATAATTTCTTTCCACGAATCCCAGACTTAGAGAAACATCTCCTTAAGATTCACAGCCTGGTCTTGGTGAGGCTGTAGCAGGGGAGGGGAGAGACTGATGCCTGCTGGACACCAAGCAGCAGAGTGGTGGGTCCTGGCCCTTCCATGGAGGCCGGAGATGTCTGATCAGTGGGAGCCATAGGGCAGCTATTCCCAGCAGGACTATCATGATGGTCACTGGAGGAGCAGCAGTTTGGGATGAAGCACAGGGACTTGCTCCTGGATATGTGTGTGGAGCGCTCTCGGCTATGCTTAAAAATAGTCTGGGGGCTCAATGAACTGGACTGTCTGCTCGGGCTACTGTGATTTCAGGTGCTTTCTCTTAGATATCAAACATGGCCGAGAGACCTGGCATTGTGTCAGGCTCCAGGGATACGGGGATGAATTAGACATGACCTTCTCATGCAGATGACCTTTCCCTGTCCTTCTCAGTGTCTGGAACCGGAGGCCTCTGAGTAGGGACAAGCACTCTGAATCCTAGACTCAGAGGGGCCACTTGTTTTCTGGTGCATTGTCTTTGTTTCAAGTTCCATAGCTCAGTTTTAAGAACCAGAAGATTTTAAGATTTTTTTTTTTTTGAGACAGAGTTTTTTTACTTTGTTGCCCTCAGGTAGAGCGCTGTGGTGTCACAGCTCACAGCAACCTCAAACTCTTGGGCTTAAGTGATTCTCTTGCCTCAGCCTCTCAAGTAGCTGGGACTACAGGTCCCTGCCACAATGCCTGGCTATTTTGGCTGTAGTTGTCATTGTTGTTTGGCAGGCCTGGGCTGGATTCGAACCCGCCAGCTCCAGTGTATGGGGTTGATACCCTGGCCACTGAGCTATAGGTGCCAAGCCAGATTTTAAGATCTTGAAGATAGGTTTGAAGGTATCTGGCTCAACCATCTGATTATATAGACTTAGAGACATTTACATGGTAGGAACTTCAGGGGAGAAAGATGTTCAGACTTGTTGCCTGGCAAAGGGGTACTTCCTCAAGTAAATATCCGAGTACCATGCCCATTCAGAGGCAGAGGAAAGGAGGGGAGTCCTGTGGCCAAGTATGCCGGTTCAGACACAAAGATTCAAATCCTATTTCTAGCTCTGCAGCCACAGGAACCTCACAAAGCCTCTGTTTCCTCATCTATAACATGAAGACAAAAATGGCATCTTTCCACAGGGAGTCAGGATTAAATGTGGAAAATCTATGTCAAGAGGTTAACTCCATATATGGTATATCAAAAATGCTCCGTGGATTTCAATGTTAAAAAAAAATACTTTTTCTCAAAATGTGCTGGGGTTGGGGTTGATTTGCCTCTTTTTATCTCAAAGTACATGTCAGCTATCAAACCTGCTAGTTTTAATATTGTCAATCATTATCAATTGATGAGAATATTCTTACTGATGTTCTTGCCTCTCCCATTTCCCTGCAACTCTAGTACTTTTTTTTCTGTATCTCAAGCTTCTGCTACAATACTCAAGGCCAAGGTAATGTTCCAGGTACCTGTTGTTGCGTAACAAACTGAATTTGAATTTGCCTTTCTGATTTCTTTTGGTTCCATTAAGCTTAGTGAGTTTTTCCCTACATAGAGGGGATTAACAATCACATATATTTGTTTCCTTTTATTCCTCCTACTTCTGATTGTTTTTTTCACATCAAAAATGTTGATCTGGGCTCAGCGCCTGTGGCTCAAGCGGCTAAGGCACCAGCCACATACACCTGAGCTGGCGGGTTTGAATCCAGCCCGGACCTGCCAAACAACAATGATGGCTACAACCAAAAAATAACCAGGCATTGTGGCAGGTGCCTGTAGTCCCAGGAGGGCGGAGGCAGGAGATTCATTTGAGCCCAGGAGTTGGAGGTTGCTGTGAGCTGTGATGCCACAGCACTCTACCCAGGGTGACAGCTTGAGGCTCTGTCTCAAAAAACAAACAAACAAAAAAAATGTTGATCTGTATCCTGTCCTTATCTCCAGTAGATGAGGAAATTCTAAAATTTGGTGGTTTAAAACAACTGAATATATAATACCTTATGAGTTTATGGGTCAAGAATTTGAGCAGAGCTTGGTTGGATGGCTCTTCTGCTCCACTTAGTGTTGACAGAGATTATTTGGTGATACTCAGTTAGAGGATAAGTTGGATGAAGAGTCCAAGGTGGTTTCACTCACATGGTTGATACTTCTGTGCAAATGGCTGGAAATCTGAGCTCAGCTGGATTGGTCAGGTATTTTCTCATTCATACCTCTCTAGCCTGACGGCTTAAGGTAGTCAGACTTCTTACATGGAGACTCAGGCTATACAAACCTATGCCATTGGTTAATCAATTCACTAAAGTCATCCCAGATTCAAGAGGGATGAATCTCCCTCTCAAAGGAAAAAGGAGCAAAAACATTTCAGCCATTTTTAATCTACCAGAGACAACGAAAACATATAGATCAGTATGTTTAATGTAAAAAAACAAACCACTGGGAGGGAAATAACAGGAAATATGTGTGATTGTTAATCCCTCTGTGGATGGAGAAACTCTCTAAGTTTAAGAGCCTTGAAAGAAACCAGAGGTTCAGCGCCTGTGGCTCAAGTGGCTGGGGCGCCAGCCACATGCACCTGGGGTGGCGGGTTCGAGTCCAGCCCGGACCCGCCCAACAACAATGATGGCTGCAACCAAAAGATGGCCGGGCGTTGTGGTGGGCACCTGTGGTCCCAGCTGCTTGGGAGGCTGAGGCAGGAGACTCGCTTGAGCCCAGGAGTTGGAGGTTGCTGTGAGCTGTGATGCCATGGCACTCTACCCAGGGGGAAAGCTTGGGACTCTGTCTCAAAAAAAAAAAAAAGAAAAAGAAAGAAAGAAAGAAACCAGAAAGGCTGATTGATAGAATTCAAACTTCTGTGTTTCAAAATCCATTGGAAATAAAAATTTAAAAACCACAAACAACAACAACAACAAAATAACTATAGGCTGGGCCCAGTGGCTCATGCTTGTAATCTCAATATTTTGGAAGGCTAAGGCAGAAAGATTGCCTGAGGCCAGGAATTCAAGACCAGCCAGGACAATGTAGTGAGACCCCATATTTAATTTTTTTTTTTTTTTTTTTTACTTAGTTGGACATGGTCAGCATGTGCCTGTAGTCCCAGCTACATAGGAGGCAGAGACAAGAGGATTGTTTTAGCCTGGGAGTTGGAGGTTGCAGTGAGCTAGGATTATACCACTGTACTCCTGTCTGAGCAACAGAGCAAGACCTTGTCTCTAAAAATAAGAAAAGAAAAAAGAGAGAAAGAGAGAGAGAGCCTATAATATAGAAGAGGTTAATGTGCCTAGGGTGGAGAATTAATACAAAGAAATAAGAAAAAAAATCTGAGAGAAAAATTAAGCAAAGCAAATAAATAATTCTGTAAACGAGAGCTGCACTAACTAAATAATGTGCAGAAAAAATCAATCTCACTCCAAAAATAGAAATTAAGACTACTGCAAGATTTTAAAAATCTCTTCAACTTTGGCTGGCCAAAAATACTCTACTGGATATTGGCAAAGATGTTGAGAGACAGACATCCTCAAAGAACTTCTTAGAAATCATCTTCATAATAATGTTATCAACATTTTTTAAAATGTCATAGTCTTTGAACCTCTCATTCTGCTTTTAAGAATTTATGCTACGGAAATAAGTATCAGTGTGCACAAAGATTTAGGACAAAGATAATCACTGCCATATTGTATAAAATAAGCAAAAAAATCAGAAGATATCTAACAATAAGAGATCCCTTAAATAAATTATGATATAGTCACACATACTAATGCAGCCATTAAAGATGAAGAAGATTTATTTCCTGACATGGAAAAATTTTTACAATGAATCACTAAGGGGAAGTTATGTAGTGTGATTCCATTTTTGCAAGAACATATATTTACATAGGAAACAACCTTGGTGCCAGACAAAATGTCATTGCTTCCACTACTCAGAGCCACTTGAGGATGCAAATCTGCTGACTATAGACATTTCCCCACTTACGATGCTTTGACTTATGATATTTTGACTTTACGATGGTGGGAAACCGTTCTGTTTTTCACTTTCACCACAGTATTCAATAAATTAGTTGAGATATGCAACAATTTATTATAAAATATATTTTGTGTTCCATAATTTTGCCCACCTGTCGGGTAATGTAAGTGTTCTGAGCACATTTAAGACAGGTTAGGGTAAGCTATCATTTTCAGTAGTTTAGGTGTATTAAATACACTTTCGACTTACAATGGGTTTATCGGGACTTTAGGAGCATCTGTATTTCAATGTGACTCTCATGAGTTGAACTCTGTCCCCCCAAAAGTTGTTGGAGTCCTAGTCCTCACTTCCTGTCAGTATGACCTATTTGGAAATAAGAGTCTTGGGTGGACCCTGATCTGGTATGATTGGAGTCCTTATAAAAAAGGGGGAGATTTGGAAATAAAGGCCAGGGGAATGTCATGTGAAGATGAAGGTGGAGGTCAGGGTGATGCTATGGAGGCCAAGAAATGGCCAAGATTGCCAGCTACACACCAGCAGCTGGAAGAGAGGCGTGGAAGACAGTCTCCCTCACAGCCTCAAAAGGAACCAACCCACCAAGACCCTGATCTCAGATTTCCAGCCTCCAGAACCATGAGATAAATTTATATTGCTCAGGCCACTCAGTTTGTGGAACTTTATCATTACAGCCCCAGCGCATTCACACAGGTTTATTCACACAGGACCCTGTCCACCAGATGAGGATGCCTGGTTCAAAATGACACAATCAAAGTCTTCTTGGAACTTGGAGAGACTGGGTCAGCCAGACTGAAAGATCATGGAGGTCCCAAGGCAGACATGAGGACCACATGTGAACTAACAAGTGAGCAGGCTGGAGCAGGAGAGGAGAGGAAGCAGAGATGCCACAGGAAGGGGGTCCTGGGCTCCCCAGCCAGAGAGCAGTGTTAGTATCAGTTGGGGTTTTAGTTCCCTTAACCCCTAGAGACACTTTGTGAAAAATCCATTACCCTGGAGTCCTTGATAATAACTCCTTTACCTGGGTCAGCCAGAGAGGATGTCCTTTCCGTGTGATTTAAAGGGCATTGATGAAAGCGATCAAAAAAAGTGTTAGTATTGAATATTTCCAGATAGCACTTCTTAATTCATTCCAAAGACTTATTAGAGTTTCTAATTTCCCTACAAGGAATCCTCATAATGTGTTTGCTTTTTTTTTTTTTTTGTAGAAACAGAGTCTCACTTTATTGCCCTCGGTAGAGTGCTGTAGCGTCACAGCTCACAGCAGCCTCCAACTCCTGGATTTAGGTGATTCTCTTGCCTCAGCCTCCTGTGTAGCTGGGACTACAGGTGCCTGCCACAATATTCGGCTATTTTTTTGTTGTTTTAGTTTGGCCAGGGCCAGGTTTGAACCCGCTACCCTTGGTATATGGGGCCAGTGCCCTACCCACTGAGCTACAGGCACCGCCCTAACATGTTTACTTTTTAAAGCTAACTAGATTCATTTTTTCCTGTGTGTGAGGTACTGCTCTGGACCCTAAGGATGCCCTAAACAAAACCCGCAAAAATCCTTGTCCATGTGGAACCATGATAATGAAAAGGGACAAGTAAAATATATAATAGGTTAAACGGTGATAAGGGTGATGGAGAAAAATAAAGCAGGGGAGATGGATGGAATCACCAGGCAAGGGGAAAGATTTTCATTTGAAATATGGTGACCAGGGAAAGCTTCATTTAGAAGGTAAGAGTTGAACCAAGACTTGAAGAAGGTGAGGGGTGCAAGTCACTTGGTATCTGAGAGAGAGAGAGAATAGTTTGAGCAAGGAGACCCACAAATGCAAAGTGTCTGAGGCAGACATGTGCCTGCCACGTTCTATGAGAAGCAGGGTGACCAGTGTGTCTGAAATAGAATAAAAAAGGGAGAGGGGCGGCACCTGTGACTCAAAGGAGTAAGGTGCCGGCCCCATATGCTGGATGTGGTGGGTTCAAATCCAGCCCTGGTCAAAAACGGCAAAAAAAAAAAAGGGAGAGGACTGGGAGAGGAGTCAAAGAAAGAAGACAGACAACCTGTGGTCCTGTAGGCCACTGTGAGGAATTTGCTTTTTGGATTAGTTATGTATTGGAACGTGCTTCATTATCTGAAAATGTAGTGACTGGAAACATTTATTGCCTCACAGTTTCTGTGGTTCAGGGTCTCTCATGAGATGGTGATTGAGATGTCCCAGATCTGTATTTATCTACAGGATCTTGCCTGGCGTGGGAGGAGCCACTTCTGAGGTGGCCAACTCACTCACACGTGGGCAAGGGGGTGCTGGCTGCTGGCAGAAGGCCTTAGCTCCTCCGCCCATGGCCCTTTCCAGAGGGTCCTTGTGGCCTGGAGATTAGTTTCTGTCCCCAGTGAGTGAGCCAGCAAAGATAATGTGGAAGCTTCCATGGATTTTATGGCCTTAGAAAAAGTCACACTCCCCACACACAATATTTTGCAGTATTTTTCTGGCTACACAGGTCAGCTTTATTCAATATGGGTAGTCACTAAATAAGAATGTGAATACTGCCAGGTGCGGTGGCTCATACCTGTCATCCTAGCACTCTGGGAGGCCAAGATGGGTGGATTGCCTGAACTCAAGAGTTTGACACCTACCTGAGCAAGAGCAAGACCCCATCTCTAAAATAATAGCAGGACATTGCGGTGGGTGTTTGTAGTTCCAGCTACTCGGGAGGCTGAGGCAAAAGTTTGAGGCTGCTGTGAGCTACAAGGCCATGGCACTCTATTAAGGGTGACAAAGTGAGATTCTGTCTCAAAAAACAAATAAAAAAAAGAATGTGAACACCAAGCAGCTGGCATCACTAGGGGCCTTTTTGGAAACTGGCGGTCACAGTTATTCTATTATTAATGTGTCTGCTGACCTGGCTAGAGTACAGTGGCATCATCATAGCCCATTGCAACCTCAAACTCCTGGGCTCAAGCAACACTGCCTCAGCCTCCCAAGTAGCTGGGACTACAAGCATGTGCTACCACACATAGCTAATTTTTCAATATTTTGTGGAGATGGAGTCTCACTCTTTTTTTTGCAGTTTTTGGCCAGAGGCTGGGTTTGAACCTGCCACCTCCAGTCTATGGGGCCGGCTCCCTACTCCTTTGACCTACAGGTGCCGCCCTGGAGTCTCACTTTTGATCAGTCTGGTCTACTGGCATCTAGTGATTCCCTCTCTTCAGCTTCCCAAAGTGCTAGGATTTCAGGCATGAGCCACCAGAGCCTGGTCCATAGTTATTCTGTTTAAATAATTTATAATACATGTATAGACAAAGACAGATGATTCAGCAAGTTCAACTGCATCCCCTTTTGTAGGGTTTATCTAAATGCAACCAAATTCAGGAACCTAATAATGCTCCAATTTTGACTTCCAGGGGACCTAATCTACGGTTATCCATCCTTTATCTGTAAATCCTCTCTTGGTATTTTATTTGAATACAGGAGTTCAAGGTTGCTGTGATCTAGGCTGATGCCATGACACTGGACTGTATCCTGGGCAACAGAGTGAGACCCTGTCTTTAAAAAAAGAAAAAAAAAAAGAAAGGCTTTTTTTTTTTCATATACATACAGAAGAACTTCCATAGTTGACCACCACCCTAAATCAACCACCTCCTTAGGTCAACCTAATTTTCACAGAGCAGACATGCACTGCATGTACGTATCAGCATGGTGGGCCTAGTTCCTTATCTTGACCACCTCCATATGTTGACGAGTTTGTTCCAGTCCCTTGGGTGATGAACTTACAGAGGTTCTACTGTATAAAACCATTTCAGTATTGCTATGGTTTGAATGTGTCCCCCAAAGGTGATGTGTTGGAAACATTTTCCAAAGCAGCAGTGTTGGGGGGTGAGGCTTAATTAGAGATGATTAGGTAATGAGGGCCCTGTTTTCATGAGTGGTTTAATGTCATTACTGCAGAAGCAGGTTGGTTGGATATAAAAGTGAGTCCAGTCACACTTGCTCTCTGGCTCTCTTGGAAGCTTTCTCTCCGTGTGATGCCTCACAGCCCGAAGGCCCTCCCCAGTTGCAACCCCTCAGTCTTGGACTCTAGTCTCCAAAGCCATGAGCCAAATAAACTTCTATTTTTTTAGAAATTACCCGGTCTGTGATATTCTGTCACAGTCATACAAATGGCTAAGACAGTTATCATACCTAAGGAAATAAAAATTCTTTCATAGCCTCTACTATTCATTTCAATTCAAAATGTCTTGATTGTGTCAAAGCAGTTTTTTGACATTTAATTTAGTCTTATTCACATTTTAATTTTTACTCCAGCATAGGAACAGCCCTGGGGTCATTTTGAAAAAGCATACTGTGTTTTTTGGTTGCCCTAGTGACGGGTAGGAGGTTCACTCCTGGGAAGTAGAGGCTGGGACCCCAGCAGCTGGATCTTTCCCTGTCTGTGCGATGATCCTGCATGTCCTTACCCCACACTGCACACAGATTCCAAAGGTCCTGCTAGATATTCGACAGAGGTGAAAAGCGTGTTTATAATCATCTGAGCTTTAGGATGTAACTTCCTTTCATATGTAAACAGAAAGACTTTTTAAAAATGATTTTTAATATACACTGAATGTACGATAAGAACAAAACTGTGATGTGAATTTAAGAGAAGGTTAAGGTGTGTGTTGTTCATTTCTTTACCAGAGGTGTTCACCATTTTGGAAAATCACATCACTGACAGCCAGGCAGTTCATGGTAGCCTGAGTCCCCCAAGTGCCTGTCTTGCTTTTCATTCAGAGCTATCACAATTGTGGTGATTTTGCTTTTAGGAAATACTGTCTATTTCATTTCGTCCTCCAGTGTAGCCCTCACTGAACTATTACCTACTGAATATCCCTAAATTGATTTCCCAGCCTCTTTCTACCCTCTCAGTCCTTCCCATTATACCCAAACCAGACACCGTGGTGCCCAGCTGCATTTCCCTTAGAATAACGTCCTAGCATCCAGGTTTGGTGGGAGCAGAGGAAAGAAGCGAGCATGGATTTCCTGAGCTCCTGACATTTGTGGGGAGGGAGTGAGAAAGTGTCAGTGTGGGTTGCAATAGAAAGAGGACCAGCTGGAGCTTACAGGGAGGAAATATTTAGTCCCTCCTCTGGCTACCACTGCCCCTGCCATGGCTGCTGCCATCATCCATAACAAAGCTTCCAGTTTACAGGTTTTAGCTTCAGGTTCCATTTCCTGAGTTGCTCTGCCAGTCATTGTGGTAGAGATCCACGGTATTGAGGTCGACATCACCATTCGCATTTTACAGGTGAGAAAACCTGAGATGTGCCTTTCTCCGTATGGAAAGGGCAATGAGCAGTCCTCCTGAACCCTCACCCTGCTTCAGGGAAGGGCTCAACAGTCCTTACCACGTCCAGTTTGAGATGCGTCTTTCTTTCTTCCATTTTCTTTGTTACTTTTTATGCCTGTGCAGGCTTAGTTGGGGGAAGAAGGGGGGCCAGAAGGAGTTCTGACCAGATGGCAGGGTAATAAATGACTCTGATTTAATAATTTGTTGCTCTCCTCTTAATTAAAAGGCTTTTCCCTAAATGACTTGCTGATCACACAAACAGCCACCCTGGTTGGGTGAGTACTGGGGGCCCAGGGAAATCTAGAGTGAGAGGAGAAGGAATTGGAAGCAAGAGGAGCCAGCAGGGCACAAGAACCCACTTCCATGCACACGTGGGGCTGGGCCCGGCTTCAATCGCTCCCCCTCTCTTGGTCTAAAACAAGCTCAATCCAATGACTCCATGCCTTGGGGGAGCTGGCTGTCTTTGGGGACTTGCCTGGAAGCTGACTTTGCCATAAGGCATTTTAATTTGGGGGATTGAAATATAAGCTTCATTTTATGTAACGTGGGGCTTTTGCACTCAGTTTCCCCAAAGCCCCATCTGATCTTGGGGAGAGATCAAGTGGCCTTTGGACTACTTTGATTTGCATGTGAAATGTTACTTATACACTAACAGACAAGGATAGTGGTGGCGGTGAGGATGGGATACCTATTGTTCCAAGCATTGTACTACCAGTATCTGCAGCTGCAATCAAATGGCAATATTTAACAAGCTCTCTGTTTCTTCTGTACAGTTGCAATTTATAAGTCCCCATGACTAAAATCTGATTTACAGTAATTATCATACAGAGGAATATTTTCAAAGCTTCAAGTGTAATTAGAACATGTTATTGATAAAGTGCTAGTTAAAGATTTAGATTCGAGTCTGTTCACGAGGGACTAGTTTTGTTAATATTGATACTGTTTTTTTTCCCTCTTTCATTGCATTCGAGAGTTGGATTGAGATGCCAAATTCAATCAAGATGAACATAACCCCCCACCATGAGACTTCTGGTTTCCTTCTTGTTCAGACTTGTTTGAAAAAACCCCAAAGATACTGCCATACAAGAAAACATTTTGTCAATATATATATATTTCTTTGTTAAATAATAAGCTTTCTTTTGTACATCATTTCATTTAATTAGCCAAATTTTTCTGGAGATTGTGTGCTTCTGTCAGATTGGATCTTTTTTGTGATGACCGCCATCTTCCCTATTATTTCTGGATACCAAATTCCTACTTATCCGTCAAAGGCCTGTGGTGTTACCACTTTATCCACTTAATTGTCCTTATTCTACACCCCATCTGCCCCCACCATCAGAGCTCCTCACTAAACCCCCATGGCAATGTATTTATCCATCTTCTTTTTGTGTTATATTTTTGCAATGCATGTCTTCTCTCTGGCCTTAGACTTTCAGCTCCCTGAGACAAACTTTTTCTTTCTTTCTTTTCTTTTCTTTTTTTTTTTTTTTTTATAGAGACAGAGTCTCACTTATCGCCCTCGGTAGAATGCCATGGTGTCACACAGTTCACAGCAACCTCCAACTCCTGGGCTTAGGTGATTCTCTTGTCTCAGTCTCCCAAGTAGCTGGGGCTACAGGTGCCTGCCACAACACCCAGCTATTTTTTTGTTGCAGTTTGGCCAGGGCTGGGTTTGAACCCACCACCTCTGGCATATGGGACTGGCACCCTCCCCCTTTGAGCCACAGGTGCTGCCCCAAACTTTTTCTTTTTTAATGTTTGTATCTCACCCATTGGCAACAGTATCTTACATACAAATCATAAAGACTGAGTTGCAAAGGCTTCTTGTGTTTCATCTATGAGCTATGATGTGATCAGTACCATACTGTTTTCCTTATTGTAGCTTAGTAGCATATTTTAAATATTAACAGTAAAATAATAACTTATGTTTATTGATCAGTTACAATATTCACTTAGTTGCAATGCACTCAGTGTTTTATATTATCTCATGTGATCCTAATAGGAAGTCAATGGGATGGGTATAATTATTTATATAACATAGATGAGGAAACCAAAACTTGAAGAGATTAACCTCAAGACAAATGCAAAGAGAAAATTACAGAACAGTGTGCATGGCATGCTGTCCTTTATATAAAAGGGAAGGAAGATAAATACTGTATACATTTTTAGTCTGAGTGTGGTGGCTAACACCTGTAATCCTAGCACCTTGGGAGGCTGGAGTGGGAGGATCACTTAAAGCCAAAGTTGAGGAACAGACTGGTAACATAGCAAGACTCTATCTCTACAAAAAAAATTTAACAATTAGCTGGGCATGGTGATATGCTCCTGTAGTCTCTGTTACTTGGGAGGCTGAGGTAGGAAGATTGCTTGAGCTCAGAAGTTTGATGTCGGCTCGGCGCCTGTGGCTCAATCGGCTAAGGCGCCAGCCATGTACACCTAGGGTGGCGGGTTCGAATCCCCAGCCCGGACCCGCCAAACAACAATGATGGCTGCAACCAAAAAATGGCCGGGCGTTGTAGCAGGAGCCTGTGGTCCCAGCTACTTGGGAGGCGGAGGCAGGAGACTCGCTTGAGCCCAGGAGTTGGAGGTTGCTATGAGCTGTGATGCCATGGCACTCTACCCAGGGGGATAGCTTGAGGCTCTGTCTCAAAAAAAAAAAATGTCTATAGGGAATATATAACTCCTATTTTTTCATCTATGTACTGTAAAAAATATCCTATTTTCAAAGTCCTGTCTAACATAATCCCTATGTATGTCTGCGTGCCAGTCATAGAAAACAAATGATTGGGACAGTGTTAAAGCACTTCTATTCATTATTAGCGAGATACCGGTTGCTATGATTGTAAACACTTCGACCAGAAAGGTATAGAAGATTTTCTCACGTACCGAAGCACTCTGACATGTTTTATAATATCAACTGCTTAAGCTGCAGAGAGACACGGAAATCTGTGTATCCTTTACATTCTCCCTATGAAACCAGAGTCTGTTTTCTGCAGAGGATGCTTCCCCCGTGTGCTGTTGAGTGGGAATTCAGACAGGGTGAGAATGGAAGGGATGATGGTCTCGACTTGCCCTCCTCCTTCTCTGAAAGGCTGCTTTGGGTAGGCGAGAGCAAGTTTAAAGGACGGGAATATGACGGGATGACTGGGAAATCTCATTAGCATTTGCGGTTCATGCTCACTGCCTTCCTCCGCCCTCAAAATCACACCAAGTCCTTCTCCTTCTGCTCTTCTCAGCTTGCTGCTGCACTGACTGTGGACCTGCCCAGCACCCCCTCCACGCCTGTTCCTTGCAGCACTGCCCTCTGACCCTTGGCATTACGATCAGGTGCAGGTTTTACGGGGGATCTTCTGTCACACTGTTTTCTCCCCTCTGCAGGCTCCTTCCTACCCAATCTCCCATCTATTTCCCCTTCAAAAGCGTCTTCCTCTTCACTATTTAGGCCTGTGGTTGACGGTCCAGTTTGGTGCGATTTCCTTCCCCCATCCTGTCATTGCTGTTCTGGCTGAGCATGCAAGGAGTGTAGCACTGGGATCTTTATGTAGAACTCTTAAAAGCACGCACGTGGGTAAAAATGAGCAGACACATTCTAAAATGTGTTGCCTTCCTATAGTTTAATTCTGAGCAGGCAGCTTTGACCCTGCAATCCCTGGGGTCAGGGAATTTTGTACAGTGAGAATGGTTTCTTTTCTTTTCCCTTTTTTTCTTTCTTTTTTTTTTTTGAGACAGAGTCTCACTATGTCACCCTCAGTAGAGTGCCGTGGTGTCACAACTCATAGCAACCTCAAACTCTTGGGCTTAAGAGATTCTCTTGCCTCAGCTTCCCAAGTAGCTGGGACTACAGGCACCCACCACACTCCTGGCTATTTTTGTTGTTGTTGTTGTCATTGTTATTTAGCAGGCTCTGTCTGGGTTCAAACCCACCAGCTCCTGTGCATGTAACCGGTGCCCTAACCACCCAAGAATGGTTTCTTAATCCATTGATTTTCTACCATTCCTAGTGTACAAAATTCCTCTATTTTTATCGGCCAAACTCTTGACTTTCACTCATTCTTTCCGATGTCAGTAGAAGAACGCAGATGGATCCAGTATGAATAAATATTGTTTGAAGTTTGGTTCAAGAAGCAAACTTGAACCATAGTTTTTCAAGAGCACATTATAGGCCATGGACAAGACTCTAATTTCCCACTGTAGTATAAGCTCCATAAAGGCAAAGAGTTTTGTCTGATTTATTCACCTCTCTGTCCTCACCGCCTGGAACCCTGCCTGCCACATACTACCTAGTAGTTGTGTAGTAGAAATTTGTTAAATGAAAGAATCCTTTTCTTAATCATCTGCCTGGGAATCAAACAGATTGCACATACCAACTTCAGTGTTTTATGTTCTTCAAAACAGCAAGTAACTATTTACAGAAGGCTCTGGGTTAGGGGAAATAAAACTTAGAGTATGCTCTGTGTATTATCTGTTTACTGTGTATAATGTACAGGCATATTAATAATGACTTGCATATCAGGAGCATGGAACATGTAGAAATATTCTTTGGGAATTTAAATTTCATAACTGGATTGCTAAAATATGCATGCAGGCCCTGGTGGTGTAACCCAGGGAAAACGAGTGAGTTCACTCATTCCCTACACTCTGCCTGAGGCTGCCGGGCTGGCTGTGGAGAACAAAGAAGTCTGACTGAGAAAACTACCTCCTCCTTAGGATTCACAGGGTCACACCCCTGGTTTTTTTATTTTGTTTTGCTTGTTTTGGAGAGCTTAAAAAAGAAAAAACCCAAACACCAAAAAACATATCTACATACTTTTCACTTACTAAATGGAAGTCAATGGCAAGAAATAGGTTTCCTTGCATGAAATGTTACTTTCCTGGCCAACATTTCAGAGTATCCAAAAGCATCTGTTGGGTAGGGGATGAGGAACGGAGCTGACCAAGAGAACACAGAAACCTGCCTGGCAGCAGTGGGTGAGCAGGGATCTGAGGACCTGTGTGTCAGAAATGCCTCTGGTACGTCGTGAGATCACTCTGTCTGCTGCCCCAATTGTTAGAGAGAGGGATCCCAGGACACACTGGGGATCCTACAGTGTTTCCTGAATATTACCAATGAGATAACACCATTATTATCAGTATTATTCTTTAGCTGCCTCCATTAGCCCTTCATTTAGAACTTGGAAGAGTTTCTGTGCTTCTTAGACCTTATCTGCACAGCCTTGGTCTTCCTTGGAACAGCAAAACCTGCTAAGAAGACCTTCAGAGAGCATCTCATGACTCAAACGTATCCTAAAATGTTGCCAAGATCCTGCTAGAGGGGGCTGAGGAATGCAATCTCTTAAATATGTGAAATTAATTTGATAGGATTGATAGGAGGGTGCAAATGACAGGATTAATTTGATAGGTTGATAGGAGGGTGCAAATGATTAGGTTATATTGTTTGCGTAGTGGTGCTGGGGCCCTTCACCCAGGAGGTGTCTTGTATACCCTTCCATTGAGAGCTCACCAATCTCCTTCCTTCCTCCCTGCTCTTTTTCCCTCCTCCCTTCCCCCTTCGCTCCCCTCCTCCTCCTCCCAACATGAATTTAACTCTGTTTTTCTCTCTCATGGAGGTATAGTTTATCGACTGGTTTTGTGTTAGTATCACATACGTTGGATACTTGTTTTTCCATTCTTGTGATGCTTTACAAAGAAGAATGTTCTTCAACTCCACTGGAATTAATTTCTTACTAAACGTGTTGTCATCAGTATGTTGAGAATTACCATTTCCTTTTGAACAGTATACTTGCTAAGAGTCTTTAATGATCTCAGTGGTTACTGTATGGTAAGAAGGTGTATTTATTTATAGACTATAGGAATGTGTCTTTTCTGAAAAGGCCCAGCAATGCCTGTAATCCTAGAACTCTGGGAGGCTGAGGCAGGTGGATCACCTGAGCTTAGGAGTTCAAGACCAGTCTGACCAAGAGCCAGACCCCATCTCTAAAAATAGGCAGGTGTTGTGGTGGGCACCTGTAGTCTCAGCTACTCAGGAAGCTAAGGCAGGAGGATCATTTGAGCCCAAGAGTTTAAGGTTGCTGTGAGCTGTGATGTCACAGCCCTCTACCTAGGGTGACAGAATAAGACTCTGTCTCAATGGAAAAAGAAAGAAAGAAAAGGCCTAGCAAAAATGGTTACTGTAGATTGAATGATATTTGAGAAATGAAACTAGGAGTGAATCCTATTGTGAATGAAAAAAAGACTTCTTTGTAAGGAAAACAAATCTTCCTACCTCCTTAATCAAATTCAGATCCGAGAGGCATTTATTAGCCCAGGGGTTCTCAACCCAGCTGCAGGAAGCTCTTTATAAATACTTATTGCCCGACCTCTCCTCAGGTGAATTAAATTAGAATCTCCAGGTATGGAACCCATGCCACAGTATTTTCAAAAAGCTTCTTGAGAGTCCTAATGCACAGCTTAGTTTGAGAATAATTGATCAGGCCTTTCTCCGATCCATAATGTTCAAAGAAATAATATTCCAGAAGTTTGTCTGTTGAGCAGTTGTTTACATTGGGGAATACATTTTCTCAAATGAACAATGTAATACATGGTCTTTAATTCCCCAGGCCTTTCCATAAAAGCTTAATTAAGCCCAATGTATCTGCAGCTTAGTACTCTGCTAATGGAATTATAGAGCTTAATCACCGTGTATAACAACGTTCCTGCAAAACTAGGCTCAGAATTCTAATGGGGGGTGGAGGGAATGGAGAAGAGATCACAGCCAGCAGCCCAGCTGAGGGGTCCTGCTCTGCTGAACCCCTATCACTCCCCTCCCCATGACACATACACACACACCTGTCTGTAGTATAGGCATCTAGGACAGTGGTTTCCAAACTTTTTGGCACCTGGGACCGGTTTCATGGAAGACAATTTTTCCATGAGCCAGGGGAGGGATGGTTTGGGGACGAAGTGCATTACATTTATCATGCATTATTACATTATAACATATCATGAAATAATTATAAAAGTCACCATTATGCAGAATCAGCGGGGACCCTGCATTTGCTTTTCTGCACTTTAGACAGTTCCAGCACTAGCCTCACTGCCCCAGCTCCCCCTCAGACCATCAGGTACTAGATTCTCATAGGGAGCTGCAACCCAGATCCTCCCCATGCAGTTAGCTGTTCACGGTCTTAGGAGAATCTAAGGCCACCGCTGACTTGACAGGAGGCAGAGCTCAGGCGGTGATGCCAGCCGTGGTGAGTGGCTGTAAATACAGATGAAGCTGTCCTTGCTCACCTGCTGCCCGCCATCTGCTGTGTGGCCCAGTTCTTCACAGGCCATGGACTGTACAAGTGTGTGACCCAGGGTGGGGGCAGGACAGATCTAGGGGTCTTGAGGATCCTGAGTAGTTTGTCTCTAGTGCCCATGCTTTTGCTACACCAGGTAGAAATTAAGCTGCCAGATTTTCCTTCCTCCCACTATAATGGCCATTGCTGCCATTATACAGGAGTTCCTTCCCTTTCTGGGTGTAGTCACAGGACCTAATCCCGCTGCTCTGTGTGTGTCCCCTCCTCTAATCTTCCTTTCTGCCTTTTAAAGGGATGAAGCTATTTCCTGTCAATAAGGCAAAACAGACAAGGGATTAAATGACTTTTTCTGGATGGTGCTTGTGGCTCAAAGGGGTAGGGCGCTGGCCCCACAGGCCGGAGGTGGTGGGTTCAGAAAAGGCTTTTCCCTGTGTTCATTCCTCCCACCATTTTTTCTTTTACTTCCTCCCTACAAGCACTAAACCTATATCATTTGTTTTCCAGAATTAGATACTTTGGAAAATAAAAAAGAAGTGCTACATCATTATACTGGATTAACAGAAATAAATCGGCACAATTTCGTGGGAAAGGGAATGTTTGATCACCCCAAAAGGGGGCTTTTGTTCATACCAACAATTGAGGTAAGAGTCATTTGCATTTCATCATGGATTTTGAACGCTGGAAAATCTTTCACATAAAAAAATAGGAGGGCGGGGCGGTGCCTGTGGCTCAAAGGAGTAGGGCGCCGGCCCCATAGGCTGGAGGTGGTGAGTTCAAACCCAGTCCCAGCCAAAAACTGCCAAAAAAAAAAAAAAAATAGGAGGGAGGCTGGGTGTAGAGCGTTACTATTATCAAGGATTTCTGTATACAGAGGGCAGGTGGAGGAAACGTGTTGTGTAATTATCTCATCTTCATATATTTTTTTTCCTTTGCCACCCAAATTGCCACACTGGCCTAGTAGCTCACCTCAGGGGAGTGTGAGTGGAAAGGACAGGTAGGAGGCAACACACGGAAGGGTTACGAGTAACGAGAGGAGAGTTTCTGTAGTCCTTGAGTGACTGAGAAAGGCGGTGGCTATTTCAGGGGAGCGGACTGTGGTCTTGTAAAGGATAAAAGTCAGTTGGATAAATAAAAGTGAGAACTGTTCGTACAACCCGAGGGTCAAAAAAAGGAACACATAAAATAGAGTCCTAGGGACTCGAGAGCTTTTTATCCCACTGCCCGTTGGTCAGAAAGACTCCTAATAGCATTTATGAAGCTGGTTACTGTTTCTTATTATCCAGGCATCTGCCCAGGTCCCCTCTTTGCAATTTCATGCATATGGTTGGCATCTCGGCAGCCAAACTACAGTATCTGGTGTCTCCAGTTCGACTGGCAGAGAGTCCATCCCTACTTAGGTGGACATCTGTTACTGGACTTCTCTGTCCATTTCTGCATATCAGAGACGGGGGAGAAAGAAGTTAAGAAATTCAGTAGTGAAATGTCAACCTCGTGGCATATTGATTTCTTTGGATTTACTTACTTGTGCCTCTGGGAATCCCACGCATATGACACTTGGCTCAGTTACTCAGTCAGCCTTATGTAGGGGGATTTATAGCATCCCCCATTTTTGAGCAGGCTGGCAATATGTCCAGTGTGATTGATATTGTCGTTATTTTCTTTCAGTTTGAATTTATGATCTAATGATCAATTTGGTACCTAGGGAACATTTCAAATTGAGCTGATTTACTCCTCTCCCCCCCCTCTTTTTTTTTTTTTTTTGTAGTTTTGGGGTTTTTTTCTCCCATTTTCCTCACAACACCACCACTATTACTAAGACATCTGACAACAAAACCAGGATTTTAACCCACAGAAACAAAATATAATTATTAATATTGGAAATGACCGGATGATATCACTTAATATGATTAGAAATAATCTGTCTTAAAAACTGAAAACAATTTTCATAATATTATAGCAATTTTACTAGCTGTCTAATAAAAGAATACATCAAATGTATATAAATATCTAAATTGGTAGAATACATACAAATAACACCAAAATTTAACTATTAAAAAAGAGCTATTAAGTGCATGCTATTTGGTAGGAACTTTAGACTTTATAATTATTCTACATGAGCTTCACAGTAGATGGGGATGAGGACATGAGGTTTGGATCATAATACCCCATAATACAGGATTGTGAAAAATGCAACCCTAATTGCCATAATCTCCTATATTGAAGTCCCGATGGATTAAAATCCCTGAACATCTAAAAGTCTGAAAATCCCAATCACAGGATGGTTGCCTTATGTTAGGCAGAACTACTATCTCGTTACTGTCTTTATTTAGAAATTAAATATGTTTAAGGCAGTGCATATTGGTGCCAAGGTGACAAGAGGGGGGCTTGTGGACGTGATTTTGGCTGTCAACTTGACTGGATTTAGGAATGGCTGGAAACCTGGTAAGGCATGATTTGGGGCGTCTGGTGTGTCCAGAGGAGATGAGTGGGTGAGTCTAAGTGGGTTAGGTGGGGAAGAGCTGTCCTCAGTGGTGGTTGACACCATCCACTTGACAGTGAACCCAGAGAGACTAGATACCAAAGGCAAATTAGCCTCCTTCTGAGAGCTGAGACAGGCTTTTCTCCTATTGCTTTGGACATCAAAACTCCAGGCTTACAAGCCTCTGGACTCTGAGACCGACACCAGCAGCCTCTTGGGTGTCAAGGCTTTCAGCCTGACCACCTCACAATGTCTCTAGCTTGCCGATGACGTGTCCCAGGACTTCTCAGCCTCCATAACTGTGTGAGCCAATTTTCCTAATAAATCCCCTCTCATATACTACCCACCCGTTCTATTAGTTCTGTCTCTTGGGAGAACCTGAGCTATTAATGATTTGGATTTGGTATTGGGGAAGCTGAATATTGTTCCTTTTTCCTGAATTCCATACAAAAACAATGAAAAAGATCTGTAAAATTGTTCCCTTGCAAAAACACTGTGATGAGGGTGTGTCACTACATAATGATCAAAGGTAAAAGTTTAAAAGCTAATTATTACTAACTAATTATTATTGGTGCTGTGAAGGCAGAGAATCATTTGTCTGTAATAACCCAGCGATAATCAGACTTTCACGGACAATACTTACTTGCAAAATTTATACAACACAACTACTGTCGGAATTCAACTACAACAAGTGTTTCAAAGGTCAAAGTGAACACACAGGTGAAAACACAAGGAAGCTCCCCTATCAAATTATTCAATCCTGTATGACCTCAGCCCCTTCACACATAGCGCCATGCCTGCCTTCAAATACGCCTTTCACTAGAGAATAAAAAGAATTCCACCAGCTCGGCCACCTTTTGAACCAAAGACACTTGCCGATTTTGACGTCCTCTAGGGTCACAAAACACATTAAATAGTGAAATTTTCTTGGTCAGGGATTTGACCATCAAAGATGATAGACTTTCTATTTGCCACTAAATCTAACAAAGGAACAAGCACCCGCTTGACTTTGGTTAATGGATGACACTTTGAAAACTGTCCCCACCGGTTTGTATGAACCAACCCAAAGTGCATAATCACAACACAGACTTTGCATGTAAACATGAACATGGAAACACTGGAACTCCCGCAGTAAGGAAGAGATATGCTTTGTGGACATTTGCATTTGTGAATGATTAGATTTCCCAGCATCACAACTGCAGTGGTTACCCATTGAGGTTTTTCATGAGTCCCATCAAAAAAATTAGGTTGTTTGGCTCGGCACCCATAGCTCAATGAGTAGGGTGCTAGTCACATATACCAAAGCTTGTGGGTTTGAGCCCAATCCAAGTCTGCTAAACAACCATGACAACTGCAACAAAATATAGCTGGGTACTGTGGCAGGCACCTGTAGTCCCAGCTACAGGAGGCTGAGGCAAGAGAATCGCTTAAGCCCAAGAGTTTGAGGTTGCTGTGAGCTGTGACGCCATAGCACTCTATCGAGGATGACATAGTGAGATTTTGCCTCAAAAAAAAAAAAAATTAGGTTGTTTGTTCATGATAGTATTCAGATGACTGCAGTTATAACACTGGGTGCCCACAGTTACCAGCCATGCTGATATCTATTTCTACATTTTGTTGTTTGACCTATTTCTTTTGTTGTTCTTGTCACTTCGTTTTGTTTTTTGAGACAGAGTCTCACTCTGTTGCCCAGGCCGGAATGCCAAGGCTTCAACCTAGCTCACAGCAACCTCAAACTCTTGGGCTCAAGCAATCCTCCTCCCCAGCCTCCAGAATAGCTGAGACTACAGGGGCTCACCACCGGGCCCAGCTAAATTTTTGATTTTTAGTTGAGATGGGGTCTTGCTTTGCTCAGGCTGATGTTGAACTCTGATCTCCTGACTTCAAAGTGATCCTCTGTGTTCAACCTCCCAAAGTGCTCTGATTACAGGCATGAGCCACCATGTGCGGCCTGACCTATGTCTTTATGAATGTGGTTCATCTGCTTATAATCACTCTACCTGTCATTAGTCTACCTGTTTATACTTGCAGAAATAGGCCTTATTGTTGCCTATTTTGCTGTGTGGCCCATTAAGTGTGTTGTCTGATTTTATGTTTCTCAAATAAATCCCCCTTTAAAAAATGTAAATAAATATCTTTAAAATAATTAATTATTATTCTTTTCAGATTTATATTTTTGGCATTTTGGTCTTTCAGGATCTCAAAAGTTTGGATTATGGTGTACAAGATTATGAACAGCTCTGGTTCAAAATCTCTGTAGAACTAGTGAATATGGATGTTCAAAAGAAGCCATGGCAGCTGGAGGAGAAAGAGGAGAAGCATGAGACTAGGCCCAGGTGCACGTCCAAGGCCACGGATCCCTGATTTGTCTTTACCTAGGTGCGGGAACCTAGGGATGGCTGACCTGATTCAATCCATACAAGTGAGGTGGAGATGAGGCTGCCTGGAAATGGTGAGGGCATTTGCTGTTCAAAGGAGACTTTGCAGCTACCTAGACCAGGAAAAGGGCAAAGCTAGAGAAGGATGGACTGATTTGAGAGATTGTCCAAAAAAGGATGGACTGATTTGAGAGATTGTCCAAAGAAGGATGGAGAGATTGTCCATTTGAGAGATGTCCATTTGAGATGAGAGATTTGAGAGATTGTCCATTTGAGAGATGCCCATTTGGGATGAGACTTGTGTTATATTTGATACTGGGGACAAGGGAGATAGGTAGAATAACATCAATTATTATCTGCTGCATAAGTGAACGGCTAGTTCCATTTAGAGATAGGACCCTCTGAAAGAGGACCAGGTTATGACCAATTTGACGTGGGTGATTCAGAGAGTAATGCATTTGTATTATTTTAGATATATTAAGATTGAAGTGCTTTCTAGGTAACCAAAAGTACCGCGGCTGCATTGTTGGATATAAAGCCTAAGCTTAAATGAAAGGTGTGGCATGACGTTTATAATTATTAGCATCATCTGTGTCTAGGCAATAATTTAAGCCAAGGGTATAAAATGGAACAGTCAAGATGAGGAAGGAAATGGGAAGATGAGAAAGCCCACAGCTGTATCTGGAAACATGGGAACATTTGATGGGTGGATAGTAAAGACAAAACTTGACAAAGGCACACATGCTGGGGTGTCCAACCTCTTTTTTTTGTTTGTTTGTTTTTCCCTCTTCTGCCCATTGGAAGAAGAGCTATCTTGGACCCGGCTCTAAATGCACACACACTAATGAAAGCTGACTAGCAAAGAAAAAAAAATAATATCTGACACCACAGATAAGCAAAAATGTCCTCAAAAAAATGCCCACAGGCTGCGGGGTGAACACTACTGCATACAGAATGGGTGGTCACATGGCAGGTGGCAAAAACAGGAATCGCTGGGTTAGAGAACCAACGTCAACAGTAATTTTCAAGACAGAGTCCCTTGTGTCATGTGCTACTATACAATCAAATAAGATGAGGATATAAGTACCTGTGGACTGTGGTATGACCAGAAAGACTGGGAAAGTGGAGGAAGACAGAATTAGCTATGGACTGACTTGGTATCACATACTCATAACGTCTTATGATATGGTTTTTCATTTCACAAACACTTGCGATGATATTCTCACATTGTTACATATTTTTCTGGCAGAGCCTCACCACCGTTTATTAAATGCATTTGATATTGTTGGCCATTTCAACTTTTTTACCACTATACACAATCCTATAATGAGCAGCCTTGCAGCCATGCCTTTGTGGATATAATTATGTCCTTGAGCTACATTTCTAGAAGTATAATGGCCAGGTTAAAAGTCCTTCTGCATTTTAATATAGGGTTATATAATCACTGGAATGTTGTTAACAAACCAGTTTATAGCTAAGACTGTGAGATCTACTAGTGTTTCACCTCTAAGGAATGGAAGTAAACCTAAGTGGTTATTTTCTTTTATTATTCATATTTACTTTAGTCCATATATACCTCTGAGACTGGTTTAAGTTGAACCATAGTATAAAATCTTTCTTTCAGAAAATAATAAATTGCTAACATTTAGTTAGCACTTACTATGTGCTAGGAAATCTTTTATGCAATTCGATAGATACATAGATATATAGATAGATGATACACATTTAATTTTGATAAGAATCTTCTCTTTTATTTTCATTATTATTTTTCTTTAGATATTAACTAGACATAGACTAAAGCTATTTTTTTTTTTTGTAGTTTTTGGCAGAGGCTGGGTTTGAACCCACCACCTCCAATATATGGGGCCAGTGTCCTACTCCTTGAGCCACAGGTACTGCCCAAACTAAAACTATTTTTGCACAGTAGGATGGGTAAATTCTCCTGTTCAATTTCAAGGTTCTGGAGAACACTGGCCCTAGTAATGGTGACATCCTGTAACAATGAAGTAGAGGTCACACAGGAGATGGGTGTGTGTGTTCTAGGGCTCACTAACGTCATAAAATAAATGTCCAGGGCGGTGCCTGTGGCTCAAAGGATAGGGCGCCGGCCCCATATGCCAGAGGTGGCGGGTTCAAACCCACCCCCAGCCAAAAATAAATAAATAAATAAATGTCCAAACAGCACCAGGTCATGGTAGTATACAAATAACAGAGGACATTTTATATAAAACTTTATATCTTACCATGCGCTTTCAACACAAAATTCTTTTGGCTCATCACAATTAACTATTGGACAGCAGAGATGATGGTTCCATTGCGAAGGAGCAGAAGAAATCGGAGGAGAAAAACAAGATAACGAGGGAAGTTGAGAGAAAGGGGAGCTGCTTTACTCCAGGTATGTTAATTACAAAGAAAAAAATTTTTTAAAAAACTGAAATGAGGTAAAGAGATGGAACAGCATTTTTTCCGACAAGGAGAGCTAGTTCCAGTATACAGATTTCTTCTGAAGAATGTGTTTATTTTCCTCAATGAAGACCAAAGTTGAAAAGCAAAAATATGGCTTTCATATTGAGCGAAACAGCCATTAGGAGACAAAAGCAAATAAAATATTTGGTTGGAAGGAGGAAAGATATTAACCGTTTTCCGCTAACCACTAAAAAACCCAGAAGGGGTCCACTAAAACGGAAATAGAAAACCATGTTTTTTAAACACTACTGTCAGAAATTCGATTTTAGAGGCATTTTCGGTAATCATAACCAAAATATTCTGAGGTTTGCTGCTATCAGATCCATCTAGCTGTGAAAGGATCGAGAGCAGCTTCAGTGCCTGCTTCTCATTTCGGTATCATCAACATTATCTCAACCACGCATTTATCTCTCTTTTTTCTTCTCAGGGTCCGAAGTAGAAGGGCTTCACAAGCATCGTGAACCTGGAAGAAGGGCACGATTCCTTCACTAGCGTCCTCTGGATGAGTTATTTTATTTTGTCTGTTTCTGTGTTGGTTACTTGTTTTGTTCCAGGGTGCTTCCCACAGCTGCTTTCCTTTCTTGGAATTTGCACTTGACATTTAGCAGGTAGAGGAAACCACTACTTGGACCCTTTGACTTGTCTGTAATGTGGAGGATTCTGATTACATATTTTCTAAGTTCCCTTCCAGCACAAAGCATCATGTTTATTTCTGTCTCTTTGCATCTTTGAGGGGGTTATGAATTTTTGGCACTTCTTTTTTTCCCCTTTCCTTTCTTAGGTTTATTGTTCGGGATGCACGGAGGGTACAAAGAATTAGGTCACACTGATGGCTTTTTTTAGGTAAAGTCCCTCTTATAATTGTGTCCCACTCCCAACAGGTGTGCCATACTCCATGACCTCCTACCCCCCTTCCCTCTCCTCGCTCCCTCATTCCCCTGCCACCCACCATGTATTGGGTCATCTATTACCTTCATGTTAGAATTGAGTACATTGGATTCTTCTCCATTCCTGTGATGCTTGACTAAGAAGAATGTGTTCCACCTCCATCCAGGTTAATACAAAAGATGTAAAGTCTCCATCTCTTTTAATGGCTGAATGGTATTCCATGATATACACATTCCACAGCTTATTAATCCATTCCAGGGTTGGTGGGCATTTAGGTTGTTTCCAGACTTTGGTGATTGTAAATTGAGCTGCGATAAACAGTCTAGTGCAAATGTCCTTACGATAAAATGACTGTTTTTCTTCTGGGTAGATGCCCAGTCATGGGATTGCAGGATCAAATGAGAGGTCTAATTTGGGTTCTTTGAGGATTCTCCATATTTCCTTCCAAAAAAGTTGTATTAGTTTGCATCTTTTTTTAAAGTATTGCTTTTACACACTTAGAATAAGAGTCTGATGCATGGTTCACTATCTGGGATTTCAGCTTGTCCATGCCCCATCCAGAGGTATCAGGGTTTGACTGATTTTCAGTGTGATGGTGTTCCATATATAATTCACTCAATTGATTACAGAAACTGAAATGTAGTTTCTGCATCTTGTATATTTGTATGTACATATTTAACACACTAATACTAATATTATGATAAAATGTGTGATTACTTGTCTCATAGCTCAAAATTGGCCCAATCACAATTGATATTTTATTTATATATTGATACAGCATAAAGACATTGGACTGATCTTTTGCATTTCCTTCAAAGGACAAATTCACTGAGGATTAAATTGCCATTCACAGTATCAAATAAAAATAAATCGCTTGTCTTTCATCTGTACATTCATCTTGGGAACACTTGCGGGTGAAGAGAGACTTTCCATAGTGAATGGGCTTGGTTTGCTTCCAAATAATATTCTGGGAAACTGAATTTGGTTTCATAATTTCAAATATAGCAGAAATGAGATGAATCTTATCTTCCCCATTCTGAGAGATGTAAATTTGCTAATCCTCTGTGCAACGGAGTTAAATGGAAAGATTCAGACTTGGAGAAATTGCAGTTCTCATGGCTGGGAACACATCCTTTCTGATTTCCTTCCTGGCTGTGTTACTGACATTTTAAGTGACCTGAAGTAAGTAATACGGATGCATCACTTCCCTTCAGTAAATAAGTATTACTATCCATTTAGTTTTAGTAAACTGAGCATCCCAGGGCTTTGTATAATTTGTTAATTCTTGTGCATGAAGGCTGCTTTAAAATTATATTAATTTGATAATCAATTTGGAAAAGAATCAAGAATTAAAAACAGAATATTTCATAGCAGTTTTACATAAACCATGATTTCTCTTCACTCTCCTCCTCCTTACTCTTAGGAGCCATCACAGAGCAAAACATTAATAGTATAAAAATGTCATGAAAATAGGGCAGCTCCTGTGGCTCAGAGGAGGAGGGCACTGGCCCCATATGCTGGAGGTGGCAGGTTCAAACCCAGCCCCGGCCAAAAACTACAACAACAACAAAAATTGTTAATTAAAAAAAAAAAGTTGTAAAAAGATAAAGTACTCCATAAGTAAAAACTTTCTCACTATTATTCATACCTGAATATGGTATAATTACAAAATAAAAACTATTCATGTCCTCTGGAAATAAAATTAGTAATCTTGGTAGGGGTTCTTCACTTAAAGAAAGTGTCTGGCCATGATTTCTCCTTTGAAAAAAACATACATTTGAAGGGGAGAGAGGGAATCATTTTTTAAATATGAGGTCAGACAATTAAGTTCCTGATTCTTCCTCACCAAAGAGCTACACACCTCATTGCTGAGTATCACTGTGGTCACCAGATGGCCACGGGGAGGACTTCGCAGGTGACCATAGTGATATTCAGCAATGAGGCATGTAGCATGTTTTCTAGGAAAAGTTCAAAATCCTAACTGACTGACTTCCTGTACATCTGGGCTTTAGTGTCCAGCTCTCATAAACCATAAGGGGTTAGGATACGGCTTCACCAACTTTTTTTTTTTTTTTTTGAGACAGAGCCTCAAGCTGTCACCCTGGCTAGAGTGCTGTGGCATCACAGCTCATAGCAACCTCCAACTCCTGGGCTCAAGCGAGTCTCCTGCCTCATCCTCCCAAGTCTCTGGGACCACAGGTGCCTGTCACAATGCCCGGCTATTTTTTGGTTGCAGCCGTCATTGTTGTTTGGCGGGCCGGGCTGGATTCGAACCTGCCACCTTAGGTGTATGTGGCTGGTGCCTTAGCCACTTGAGCCACAGGTGCCGAGCCTAAACATTTTTATTTATTTTTTTTCTGGGGCTGGTTTTGAACCCACTACCTCCAGCATACAAGTCTGTGCCCTACTCCTTTGAGCCACAAGTGCCACCTTCATCAACTATTTAAGTCCAAGTTCAATGGTGCTAGAATCTGCATCCTTCCAATTCAAGTGAGATGTACCAATGAGCAGTAGAGGCTACAGAAGGCAGTAGATGGCCCAGGACTGCCTCTTGTCTGCACCTTATGCTGTAGCATGGTGTCATTGTGTCACCTGCAGAGGGACAGTAGCACTTAAGGCCAGTGTGGGGATGTTACACTGTGTGCCCACCAAGTCCTGCTTCTTCAGGGAAAAACCCTCTAGTTACAAAATCAAATGGCATTGTTTTCTGTTCATATCCTATTAACTTCTCAGGAGTTTGACAGTTTTTTGTTTTTTGTTTTTTTTTTCCTTGAGTTTTTGGCCAGGGCTGAGTTTGAGCCACAGGTACCGCCTCTTTAATTATTTTTATTGGCCACTTCCCTTGGCTTTTCTTTCTTTCTTTCTTTCTTTTTTTTTTTTTTTGTAGAGACAGAGTCTTACTTTATTGCCCTCGGTACAGTGCTGTAGTGTCACACAGCTCCAAATCCTGGGCTTAGGCGATTCTCTTGCCTCAGCCTCCCAAGTAGCTGGGACTACAGGCGCCCGCCACAACGCTGGCTATTTTTTTGTTGCAGTTTGGCCGGGGCCGGGTTTGAACCCGCCGCCCTTGATATATGGGGCTAGCACCCTCTCCACTGAGCCATAGGTGCTGCCCTCCCTTGGCTTCTCTGACAATAGAATCTCCTGATTTTGCTCCTACCCCATGACTGCCCCTTCTCAGGCCTTTTATTCTCTTTCTCTACAAACTGAAACCCAAGGAATATAATGATACAATACACAAGTAGTCCCAAACACTATTCTCCAGGTGGAGGGCCACCCTGCCAACTGCCCATCCTGCAGCCCCTCAAACTCGAGGAATCCCTCATGTGGTCAGATCTCGCTTCCTGCCCTGCACCAACCATGACTCTCCTCGTGCATCAGTATCTGGGGAACCACCTCCCCAGTCACTTCCAAACACAGGTAATCCCTCCCCACCTGCCACCTCTTCTAACTGGCCAACGTCCACTATCAAGTCTTCCTCCTAGGTAACCCTGGAACGCACATCTAAGACCGTGCCTTGAAGCTCTTACAAGTTCCTGGCTTCACATCCCAGGTTTTGCCTTTTTGAGAGGCCTGAGTCTGAGCTGATTCCCCTTTAAACTTGAATTTCCTCATCTTTAACTAGTAAAGTAATACCTATATTTATATAATCTTTTGTATATGACAATTCAACGAGACAGTGCACGGCAACTGCAGAGTCTCATACGTGTACCTGATACAGGTGAGCTTTGCTTACCCTCCACCCTGCTTCTCCAGCCTACACCATTCCTGCCCCCCAGTCACCGGCCCTGGCCATGGGGTCCCTGTCACAGCTTCTCATTAATCTCCTGGCTCAAGTCTTCTCCAGGGTCCAACCTGTTCTCCCTCTGCAGCCAGACTGGTCTTTCTAAAGTGCAAGGAGGTGTCTCGCCTCCCCACTCAGCGCCCTCCACTGACTTCACATTGGTTTCCAGGTTCAATCTGGTTCCTTACCCGGCTACACCTGGCTCTCTCCGACTGCCCCAGCTTCATCTCAGCCCCCTCTGCTTTATTCTGTCTCCCTCGACTGTACTGAAATTTCTGCTCCTAGAATTCATCGTGTTCTGTCTTCCCAAATGTGCTGTGTCAGGAACTTTCTCTTTTCTTTCTTATTCACCCGTGCAAATTCTACACATCCTTCCTCTTAGTCCCTTTTCCCTGTTTTAATTAGGTACCCTGCTGCTTTTTCTCCTGGTGTCGGCATTTATTGGAACACTTATCTTGTGGCCCTGGAATTTTTTAAAACAATCTCCCTCCTGAGACCATTCTGTTCAGTTTCTGTCTCCTGGGCCTAACCCTAACCAACAAGCAGCATCACCTTAGCAGAATGAATGTGCTCCAGGGCATAGAGCCTGTCTGCAGCCACCCTTCCTTCACTGGGTCTCCAGGATGGGATTTGCAGTCTCACTGCTATGCCCGGGAACACAGATGGACTGGCTTTGAGGAATGTGCATCCCTTATGCCTCTGAAATTTGAAGGATTTTTTTTTTACACTTGTCATTTTTGTTGCTTATGTCATTTTTCTCTTTTGCAAATAAGGAAAGTAAGGAGTAGAAAAAAGTTGAGTGACTTTGAATCACTCGTCTAACTAGAAGACAGATGGCTTTCTGCTGGTTCTCATCATTACCAAGAAGGGGGGGGGGGAAGCTTCAGTTAAATAGAGGGCGCTCATGTCTCCTCTGTCCCGATGAGCAGACTCAGACCTGAGGGGCTTATCTGGGTGTAGGTGTAGGTGTATTTGGGTATAGGAGTAGGTGTATTTGTGTGTAGGTGTAGGTGTATTTGTGCGTAGGAGTAGCTGTATTTGGGTGTAGCAGTAGGTGTATTTGAGTATAGGTATAGGTGTATTTGGGTATAGGAAAAGGTGCATTTGGGCATAGGTGTATGTTTATTTAGGTGTAGGTGTATCTGGGCATAGGAAGAGGTATATTTGGGTGTAGGTGTACTTGGGTTGTAGGTGTATTTAGGGGTAGGAATAGATGCATTTGGGCATAGGAGTAGGTGTATTTGGTTGTAGGAGTAGGTGTATTTGGGTGCAGGTGTATTTGGTTGTAGGAGTAGGTGTATTTGGGTTGTAGGTGTATTTGGGTGCAGGTATATTTGGGTGTATGAGTAGGTGTATTTGGGTGTAGGTGTATTTGGTTGTAGGAGTAGGTGTATTTGGGTTGTAGGTGTATTTGGTTGTAGGAGTAGGTATATTTGGGTTGTAGGTGTATTTGGGGTGTAGGTGTATTTGGGTGTAGGTGTATTTGGATGTAGGTGTATTTGGGTGGAGGACACTGGCAAACGAAAGCAGCAGAGACACCCACAGTGTCTTCTATCAAGAGGAACAATAATGCCATTTATTGCAGCCCTTTGCAAGTAAGTAACAAGAGGGAAAATTATAACAGATCAGTCTTTTTAGCAATAACAACACATGTATAGAATGGCACCAAGAGAAATATGTCAAAAACACACGTGTTTAAGAGGTGTTTTCCTCAAGAGAATAATACTTTTATGTGCTTTAAATACTTCTTAAGTGTGAAATACAAGTTATGCTTGAACTGCATATTAGGTATTTTCCCTTAAAAATCCTCCAACTCCATGTGAGGACAAACCCTGAATTTTTTATTACCTAACCAGAAGAGAATATTTTTGATATTTTTCAGCTCCTTGAAACATCAGCTCTGACTAAAAAAGTGTATGCCTAGGTGGGTGTTGATTAATGGTGCTAAGAACACTTTGTGTAGGATTTTATGCTAATTACCCTTTATACCCTAACCCGTGTCAATTTTAACAATCTAAATTAGCATTTTCTCCCAGGACTCAGGAATGTGAGAATTGGGAAATTGGCTCAGTAAGCTGAGTTAGCAGTGAGAAAATTGAGATGTTCTATATTTCTATATTAACATCTGCTGCTTGTTCAAAACGTGATTCTTTCAAAATGATGAAGATAACGAAAGAAAAATGAACAGGGATGGGAAAGTTACCACCCAGTTTATATTTTTTAAAAATTGCAATAGTTGACATTGTCATCAAGAGTTCCAGGTAATAATGCCTTGGAATGTAGGGTTTCGATATGCAATGTTGGAGAAATTGATCACATTATTGTTGATACAAATATTTTTGCTTCTCTGCTATTTTATCCCTTGTATTATAGAACAAACTCTAAAAGACAGTTATGAAAAAATCAGGTTAAATCACAATAAATTCCTTGTTTTTCAAGGAATTCAGATGGATAACAAGAAATTTCCAGATGATTCTTCTTAAAATTAACTACCAAACTTTTCAGGAAGAAGATTTATAGCAAACTCCTATCTCATAAAATGGAATGTGGATTTAGACACTTAAAAATCACATGCATTAGTTATAAATTGCATGGAGAAGTATCTTTATCCATCATCTGAATGATTCCCTCTAGATTTCTGAACCATCCAGTTTCTCGTCATTATAATCTGTCAGACCTAAGATATATACAACAATGTTAACATGACATTTATTAAAAGCAAAGTTTCAGTTTCAGATGAGTACTCAGATGTTAGCAAGCCAATACGTAGCCAAGTACTGGCTTGGCTGTGCACATGGTAATAAAATCAGAATCATAAAATAAAAGACACAAAGTTCACAATTTTCAAATGTGCCCCCCAATTTTTGAATTGATTCCCATATCCAAAAGTTATCCCAGGTGACCATTAGGAGTTGAAACCTGGTTGCAGATCAATTTGGGTTATTCATGAGTTGTTCTAGTTTTCCTAGTATTCCCCCATTCTAGTGGGGCTCAAACTTCTCTATGACCTCCAAGTTTGAGTGTTGGAGACAAACTTAGAGGGGATGGAGGTCTCCCTAGAGACTAATCAAAGAGCTACGCAAGAGGCTGCAGAGAAGTGGGTACAGGCCATGGTCTGCTCCTTGGACCGCCCTGGAGAACCACTGACTCAGTGAGAAGATGGGAGGCCAGCTCTGTAGGAATGTGGGGCCACCGTGGCACTATTTTGGGTTGGGG
>CAUYQV010064742.1:0-10975 GCA_963574575.1 Galagoides demidoff
AAAATCAACACTCACAAATCTGTAGCCTTTGTATATACCAATAGCAGCCAAGCTGAAAAAGCAGTCAAGGACTCTATTCCATTCACAGTAGTGCCAAAGAAGATGAAATATTTAGGAGTTTACCTAACAAAGGATGTGAAAGCCCTTTATAAAGAGAACTATGAAACTCTAAGAAAAGAAATAGCTGAAAATGTTAACAAATGGAAAAATATACCATCCTCATGGCTGGGAAGAATCAACATTTTTAAAATGTCCATATTACCCAAAGAAATATATAATTTTAATGCAATCCATATTAAAGCTTCACTGTCATATTTTAAAGATCTTGAAAAAATAATACTTCATTTTATATGGAATCAGAAAAAACCTCAAATAGCCAAGACATTACTCAGGAATAAAAACAAAGCAGGAGGAATCACACTACCAGTCCTCAGATTAAACTATAAATCGATAGTTATTAAAACAGCATGGTACTGGCAAAAAAATAGAGAGGTAGATGTATGGAACAGAATAGAGAGCCAACAGATGAATCCAGCTACTTACCGTTACCTGATCTTTGACAAGCCAATTAAAATTCTAGTAGTTTCAATAGTTCTCATAATTATCAATCACATGTTATTCTTCTTAAACTTTACAAAGTCTATTATAGATACTAATGCTTAAAAATGAAACTGAGTTTGTTGTGATTTAACAGAAGTGGGCAAGTTAGAAAATCCAGCAAGTCCAGCAGATTTCTTCACAATGAACTGTGTTATGGAGTAATCTGCTGGGGTAATTGGCAACAATCCACACTTACAGGGTGAAATTATCCCTGGGCTGGCAAGAGAAAAACATGAGAAAAAACAAAAAATCATTTTAGACTGGACTGAGGGGCTTTGTAGGTCTGAATCAGTTTCAGTGTTGATTTCTTCTCATGCTGTTTGTTTTTTTCTTGTTGATTTGAGTGTTAGAAATCTAGATGTTAACCCTTTATCAGAGGTGTAGTTTAAAAATATTGTCTCCCATTGTGCAGATTGTCTATATCTTCTCTTGTTTATTTTCTCAGCTGTGCAGAGCTTTTATATTAATCTGAAATTTAAAATAATATTTAAAGATAGTTTCAAATATAATTAAATTATATTTTAAAATAATTAAAAATAATTGAAATATACTTTTTTTTTTTATTGTTGTTGTAATTGCCCTTGGGGTCTTAGTCATGAGTTCTTTGCAAAGGCCAATATCTAGGACAGTTTCTCCTACATTTTCATCTGGCATGGTTATGGTCTCATGCTTTGCATTTAAGTCTTTTATCCATCTTGAACTATTTTTTTCTGAGTGGGGAAAGATATGGATCCTGTTTTATTTTTCTGCATATGGTTGTCAAATTCTCCAAATGCCATTAATGAATAGACCTTCTCTTCCCCAGTATATATTGTTGTCTGCTTTGTCAAAGATCAGTTGGTTGTATATGGATGAGTTTAAATCTGGGTTCTCTGTTTTGTTCCCTTGGGTTATACTTTGTTGATTTCATTATTATAGCTTTGTATTATAGTTTGAAGTCTGGTAACATGATGCCTCTAGTTTTGTTAGTTTTTCTTCAGATTGCTTTTGATATTCATTCTTTTTTCTCCTCCTAAACAAAGCATTGAATTATATTTTTAAGATCTATGAAATATCATCATATTCATTATTATTTTGGAGGTGATTGCAATGAATTTGCAAATCACACTGGGTAGTATGGAAATTTTAACAATGTTGATTCTACCAAACCATGAGAATGATAGGTTTTTGAATTTTACTTTTAGTTCATGAATACTGTATGTGATATGAGGTGAGTGTCTAATATTTTCTCTTTATTTTTCAATATGAATGCTCCAAAGGCTTTGTTTGCCATTCATCTTCTCTTTCAATTTCCTTACAGATCAAGTATTCATGTATTTCAGGGACTTGCATTTTGTTCTGTTTTTCAATTTCCCACTTCTTAATCCAGAACCACTCTTTCATAATTACTGTAGCTTTGTAATAATTTAGGTATTTTACCAGTTATCACACTAGCACTTTATTTCTAATATGGTAATAAACGATCCAATACCTGGGAGGAAAAATAAACTTGGCTACAGAAAACCACCTTATAAAATCACTTACCTAGCTCTTTTTCTGGATTTCAGGAATTTATTACCTATTGTACGTCGTATAGGGGGCTTTCTGCTTATTATCATGTAGAGGCTTATTTTACTCCTAAACCCCATGTGAAAGCTTTTTAAAACAATATTTAACTTACAACAGTGTGCTGAAGCTGCAGTTAATTTCAATCATTGCTTCTAAAATGATGAATAGAATATTATTTTAATATTTAAAATTGTTTTACTGAAACATAAAAAAACATAAATGTCAAACAATTTGGTAGCAGTATGAGAGATGGCTCAGAACGAGGTTGCAGTGTAGTATGGTAAAGTGACATAACGTTTTCTCATGAGGTTATCAGTTTTGCTGTTTTCTGACAGCTTCTCTGCCAATAAATGATTGTAAGAATGAATGAACTGAGAAAGCATTTACTAGTAAGTGACTGTGTGTCAGCCTATATTATTCTTTAACAACACTTTTTTAAAGAATATTTGTGGCTTATCTTTTAGAAACTTAAACATTTTGAATTTTCATAAATGAAATAATAAAATAAAATAAATTGAGTAGAATACTTGCTAGTGATTAAAATGAAAAAATCAATGCATAAGCTATATGCTAACTTTAGCACAAATATTTTTAATAAAGATAATAAAATTATTATATTGTATATTATGTACAAATTATAGTGTTGTATAATTCAAAATTTTCATTAATGAAAGATACAAACTAATGGCACAGGATGTAGAATAAAATACTAGTCTCAGAAGATAATTTCATTAACAATGAATAAATATTTAATTTTAACAATATGAATGAATTTATATCATGTGGACATTTAATCAGTTCTGATTTATAAATGAATAAAATGTCATTATATGCATTACACATCTTGATAAATTCTAAAATGCCTTTCATATTCTTCCTTTTGTTCTATCTTTCCTTGTTCTTCTCCTGATGCAACTGACATGTGAACTTACTAATGACAGGAAAGTCCATCACGACTATTTGCTTTATTTGGTCAGAGTGGTCAGCATTACTGAAAAGTTTCAGATAAAAAAATGAAAACATGACATTGATTAATAATAAGAAGAATGTTTTATAGAAAAGTTATGTTTACCTTATCTTTATTATTTGAAAAATTAAAATAGCACTGTAATTAATAAAGTAGTGCTCCACTTAACAGAATAACCCAAAACTTCTCAAGTATGACAAATTACTAACATCCATCTCCTCTTTCTCTTTACTTTAACCAAACTGGACTTCTTTCTCCCACTTCAGAACTTGTTTATGGTCAGTTTTATTCAGAAAGAAATGTTTCCCTTCAGTCACACAGCTTTCCTCTCAGTCATTTCAAATTGAGCTGTCAATGTATATAGATAATGTATAGGGAATTTACAAAAGAATGTATCTTCCCTATATAAGTTCATTCTGTATATCTGAATGAAATTTTAAATTTTCATTCTGTGTCAGCTATATTTTTTAGATTTTAAAATATAAAGGAGATATAATTTTTTTAGGTTATATGGATCGTTTTGTAACATTTGAGTCCATAGGCGTCATCCAAATAGTGTTCATAGTACCCATAAGGTGGGTTTATTCCCTGCTCCTCCTTCCCCCATCCCCTCTGGTTGTCTTCCACTGAATTTTGCTTCTCTTTGTACACTTGTGTCCTCATTGATTAGATGCAATTTAATAATGAGTATATATTGTGTTTGTTTTTCCATTCTGGTAATACTTCACTTAGGAAAAAAAAACTTTTACTTTTTATAGTACATACTATTCCTTTGGTTTACTTGCATTTGTTTAAAACAAAACACATCTTCCTTTCCTTAGCATATGATTTCCATAGGGGTGGAAAGGTTAGGTTTTTGTTTGTTTGTTTGTTTTTAACAGTAATTTCCCCAATCCATAGACTAGTGCCTTTCACATAGTAAAAGCTGAAAACAACTGAAGAACAATGAATGAATGACTGCCAATGTTGTATGTATTAGAAAGTTTATATGTTACAGTTTCATGGAGCTTGGGAACTAACCGTCTGACCTGATATATACTATTAAGATAATATTAGTAAAGCCTTTTTTTTTTTAACAAAAACCATGATTTTATTTGACAACATTAATGATATGTGTGTGTTTGTGTACATAAATATGTATTGGGTAGAGTACAAAGAACTGTATTAATTTATATAATTCATAAATAACACAAGTCTAAAACTAGATATTACTATAATTAAAAAGAAATAAATTGAATCAAATTATATTTTCTCCAATAAAACTTCTATTATAAGAATACTGAATTAATGCCTACGTCTTTACTTTGAGCTCTATTTATGCAATGCAGAAATCCAGTCAAATGCTTTGTTTTCTATGTTGCCTTAATGTCAGTTTTATATGATTTTAAATTAGAAATGTGGTGAATATAATATATAAATAATAAAAATGCTTAGATTATATTTTAAAACTTTTTTATTTGGTCATATGCTGTCTCCAATAATAACAGTAAACACTAAAATTACCTTCTTCTGAAGGAAACTGTGTGTGATTTTAACATCATCTTAAAAATATGTACAAATATGGCTACTCCGTTTTCTGTCTTGCAATTCTGTCACACGAGTTCTTGTGTAAAGTAATTTTTTCATTTTCTGATAATACTTTTTTTCATACTGCTGAGAAATTCTACGTAAGAATCTTCTGAGTCTCATAAAAGAGAAAAAAAAGACATAAGACTTCAGGAAATAGTAAAGGAAAATCTGTAGTAGTTAAGTGATATTTTTAAATTAAAAACTTGGAAAGTAATGTTAAAATACATGACAATATTTACTATAAAAAAACAAAAACAAAACCAATAAATAAGTAGACATTCCCTCTGTGGCACTTTGCTTTTATGAATAAACAATATAAACATCCTCCTCTTGAGTTTTGAAGTAGATCATAGTTTACATAAAAACATGTCTAATTATATCTACTGATAACAAAACAGCTCAAAATTTCTTAAACCTCAATTTTGTTGCTTTTTCTTTTTTTTTTAATTTTAAAATGTAGTACAATTGTTATAAATTCATCAATTCCATTTACAGATACTATCACTAGGGTTTGTGTATACTTTGTTGTTAGCGCTAAACAATTCTAAATAGCACATAGATAACAAGCCTGGGCCCAAGATAGATTTGGAATCTCAGATTTGAGTAGTTAATTTTATGAATTCTTTAACAAAACAAAGTCATACTTTGTCAAAATTGAAGTTTAATATGCTAATCATCATAATTCTGTCATTTTTTTTCCCTTTTCATCAGTATGTTCAGCTAATAAGTAAGAATGTCTGCATGTCCTGGGCTCTGTGCTAATCCTTGAACATAAAGAGGTGAGACACATAGTCCTACTTCCTATGTTATGGAACCTAGACCTGATGAGGTCTAGAAGAAGAAGAAAAAGAAAAGAATAGTTGTCTTTGAATTTTGTTATTCCAATATATTAAGAAGATGAAGTTAGTTTTTTTTATTAAGTCATTCGTACATAGATCATAAATATATTTATGGCATCATAAAATTCAATGTGTTGATTATTTGTACAAATTGGAGTGCTCACATCCTACTAAGCAACACAGCCTTCACCACTTTTATCCAATTACAGGATTAAGACATTTATGCTCTACACCTGATAAATCCAACTTGTATTTGCAATATGCTCCATAGGTGTGATCCCCCTACCAACCCTACCTCTACATTGATAAACTGTACAGTGGGGAAGTAAAGGCTTATAGGACATTTGGGGTTTGGGTTTTTTTTTTTTTTGGCAGTTTTTGGCCAGGGCTAGGTTTGGACCTGCCATCTCCAGCATATGGGGCTGGCACCCTATTCCTTTGACCTACAGCTACCGCCCAGGCTTATAGGACATTTCTAACCCAAGTAGTGTACATTGTATCAGATAGGTACAGTCCAATTCCTCACCATTAAAAGTAGTTCAAACAAAAATTAAATATTTACCACTACACTTAGCCAGAGAGGTAAAACATATCTACAAGAGTACTACAAGTTACTGATTAAAAAAATTGTACATAACACAAACAAATGGAAAAATATCTCATACTCATGCATACAGGCCAAATCAGTTCACAAATTCAAGATGATTTCCATTAAAATATCAATATCTTTTTCATAAAATTGGAAAAATATATTAATTATGCCATGGAATGAAGAACAGCCAAAATAGTCAATTCAACCTTAACATAAAAAACTAATCCGAGGGCATCATATTCTCTGACTTCACACTATTACAAGTTTGAACTTTATAAGACTTTGCTAGCCTGATTTCAAGATTGCTGGAGAGTGGGGTGGTGGCAACCTAGTTGTGGGATCTTGGGCATCTTCAGTTCTATACTAAGGTGACCAGACGTCCCACTTTTGGCAGATGGTCCCAATTTTTAACAATTTGTCCCACATCCCGAGGTGTTTTAAAAAGGTCCCAATTTTTGGAAAGAATGCATGACAAACTAGGGAATAGGGGGAGAATGGGAAGGGAATATGCTATTTTCAGCTAATGAAAGGTTAATGTAACTCCATTTGGGAATGAAGAGGTTAATGTAATTTCATTTGGAAATGAAAAGGCTAAAGTAAGCTCCCTACTGCCCTCCTGGGCAAGGTAGCAGGAGACTGGCTCCCTCCCTTGTTTCTAGGCAAGGACAATTAGCTCAGAAGGGGCCAAACTGTCTGGAACAAACAAGTAACCCCCCCCCCCCAGAATAAGGTGACCCGACGACCTGATTTTTAACAATTTTTCCTGCATACTGCTGCATTTTGAAAAAGCCCGGATTTTTGGAAAGAATGCACGACAAGCTAGGGAACATGGGAGAACAGGAAGCGAATATGCGAATATACGGCTTTTGGCTGCCATGTGGCTATTTCGCCAGGATACGCCTTTTATATTATTTTTGTTAATTTTATAATGTTAAACTTTAATAATAACAAATAATTGTTGAGAGCATGTTTATTGAGAACTGCTTAGCAAAGTTTGTATTGTTGTCAGGCCCTGCCCCCGGCCACCGCCCCCAATGGTGTCCCGCTTTACCAATGTTAAAATCTGGTCACCTTATTCTATACATTACTTGCTTCATGTCTATGAAATGAAAAACATGCATCTATCAAATTATTGTTTTATAATAGAATGAGATAATGCATATTAATTGTGAAGTATAATTTTCAATAGAGTGAAGTGGCAGCTCTAAACATATTTACCAGGGGCAACGCTTGTGGCTCAGTGAGTAGGGCGCTGGCCCCATATAGCAGGGGTGGCGGGTTCAAACCCGGCCCCAGCCAAACTGCAACAAAAAAATAGCTAGGTATTGTGGTGGGCACCTGTAGTCCCAGCTGCTCAGGAGGCTGAAGCAAGAGAATAGCCTAATCCCAGGAGCTGGAGATTGCTTTGAACTATGACAGCATAGCACTCTACTGAGGGCAACAAAATGAAACTGTCTCTCAAAAAAAAAAAAAGCCAAACCAAAAAAAAAACATGTTTACCTTCTGAGGTTGTGTTGCAACTCTGTGATAATGTTAGATAATTCTTTTGAATAAAATTTGAGGAAACTGATGATTATTATCATGTCATTTCGCCAATTGCTCCCAGTGAAAATAGTTGAGAACATAAGCAGCTTAGTAGTACTTGATTTTGGCCTTTCTATTCTTCATTTTTCCATAATATTGTTGTATCATTTTTATTTTCAGAGGCAAACTGAAATATTATTTACTGATATTTCGTTCTTTCCTTCTTATAATCTCACCCCTTATTCTATTCATCTCTCATTCTGTTAGCTTTTATTACACTTTCCTTCAGTTTATTTAGAGGTTGAAATGCTGTATATAAATTAGTGAGCAAAAAGCAATAACACAACCACATTTGTTTTTGCATACAGCTCAATAATTGATATGAAATATTTGATCACATAGAAATATCACCATGTAAATCAGGCTATCTATATGAAAATTGCACTATTATAGAGAACTTATGCTTCAGCACAGGTATTTACATTGACATAAAAATGAATTTCAATGATTTTCATTTTGATAATTTGCATTATCCTGTAGTGATCTGCTTTTTGTTGCAATATTTTTGTTTTGGAATAGAATGTGCATGTTTGCTTCATAATGTCTTATTGTTGGGTAATTTGGGTATTTTAAAAATAGATTTTTGTTCTTTCCCTGATTATTGGAAGATGGTAATTACAACTAATAAGAAGCTTAATGGGACTATTTGCTTTAAACATGTATAATGTTATTTCTTAAAGTGACCTGATTATCTGCACATGCATATGAAACCAAAAGAGAGTTAGCTGATTTACTGTGATGAGATAGCTTTTCATTAGAATGTATTTTCCCTCATATGTTTGAGTTCTTTTTCTTTTACATTACCTGAAGGGGTAAAGCTCCCCAGGCTTAGACATGGCAGTTTGGCCTCATGTACTCCCCATGGAACATGGCCCTAAGATGAAATTCCCTTACTCTGAGAACACGCCCAGGCCTGTAGAAAAGCAGAAACATTCTTAGAAAGGAATTTGCTGGAGGACCATGCCAGGTCATAGCTGGTGACTAAACACCTGTTGAGGCACTGGGCAGCTGTACATTGCTCCTTTCTCCTCATTAAGAGAATAATTATTAGTCTTAGTTCAAGGAAATGGGCCTACGGAACAGACAACCAGGTATGGTTGTGATTCAGCCCTGAGTAAAATGTTCTTAATTTGTATCATTTGTATACATACTCAGTAGTAATTGTACTGAATTGGAATCTTTATGGTAGTTTCTGTAATCTTACTTTGCTGTCTTAACTGTTTGATATTTTAAACTTTTATTGGATGTTTTAGAGTATATAAGAGAATCAATAAAGATAGGTAGTTGCTGAGTGCCAGAGCGAGCTTCAGCCTCCCTTTTCAGATTAATCATCTCATCTTCAGTGCTATCCTCTGCATCACTGACCAGTTAGCTCTGAGAACAGTAACATTACCGTTTATAACATTTTGAATCTTCTTCATCTTGGCAGTCGAGAACATTTGTTGTGTAATGAATAGCATGTTTAGCTGCTTTTTCCCCATTATCACTGTAATGACTGCACTGAGCATCTCAATTACCCAAGATTCTTTTGCTTGCATTTCATAAATGCACTTCCCCTTTGGCCTCTACATAAGATCAATATTTAATCACCTTTCTTCTATCTAAATTTCTGCTATGTCTTTTCAAAGTGAACTATGTTTCCATGATGTGTTGTTTCTTCAGATTATAAAGGCCTACGTGGATTACAGGTCATAATTGCATGCGAGGTTGAGAGAACATATTCTCATATGTATATTTAATATTTACTTTAAATTATTACATTTTGGTACACAATAGCTGCATAGCATTCCAGGGTACATATGATGTTTTGATGTAAGCATACACTGTGAATTGTTAAATCACTGTAATTGGGGTATCCGTCTCTTTGGACTAGGAAAATTTTAGTTCCACTCTTTTAGTTATTTTAGAGTACACTAAAAATCATTGTAAATTATAATAATTTTGCTGTGCCATCAAATATTTTTTATCCTATCTATCTTACTATATTATTGCACACATTAACCATCCTCTGGTGAGAACCATTCTACTCTCATTTAATTATGTTAAAAGATACTTTGAAGGTGTGGGAAATTAAGTTGGTTGGTTAATATAATTAGAGAGTTTACCTTCTTCATAGGTCTTCTCCATATACTTGGGCAAATAACATAAATAAAAAACATTCCCAAATATGAATCTGTTATTTTTACGTTAAAAATACAGTCTTATGAATATTGTTAAAAGTTTATTTCTTCTAATGCTCAAACAACACTGAGAAGAAGATATATTATTTCAGTATTATATATATGTAAGAAACTTGAGAACTTAAAATGAAGTGACCTGTCATAAGTTGCCCTGCTGGTAAATAGTGGCTCCATATTTAATTTTATTTCCATTTGCACTGTCTTCAAGGATTATTTTCTCCTTCCCCTCTCCTGATTCTTACAGTAGCTGTCTATTTGCTTTTCATTCTTCTGGTCTTGTGCTCCATTGCACTTACTGCTAGCTACTCTATTTCCAAAATGAACTTTCGCTAAAAATACAGATTTCCATGACTGTGACTATAATTTTTGTGATAAAAATTTTCTATATAGACCAATGTATATTTAGAAGACATAAAACAAAACCAATAAATAACAAAAGGAAAGAAAAATCCCAAGTATGAGACACACATAATACACAGACCATTCTCAATTTGACTACTTTATGTAGTTTTATTTTAGCACTATTTAGAACTAGAAATTATAGCACATGTTTACCTATTGCTGTTTATTGAAAACAGATAACTGTCCCTTTATTTAATAACAGTTTATATGTTCTTTGAGGGTTGGTTTAAATGCCATCTCTTTCTGATATTCTTTCCTTACACTTTTATTAACTCCAGGCTAACTTAACTATTAATTTTTATAGTTAAGATAATTTTTATAGTTAATACACATTCTGTGTATTTTAATTATAGGCATTATCTCCTAATACATCATACTTTTCTACTTATATGTCTTTTTGTTCATCTGGCTGAAATTGTTTGGAAGAATAAACTATGTATTTTATATCCATGTTTCTTCTAACACAATGTTTGACAAGCAGTCAATTCTGCAGCTCACGTCTTGTAATCCTGGCACTCTGGGAGGGCGAGGTGGGTGGACTGGCCGAGCTCAGGAGTTTGAGACCAGTGGGAATAAGAGTGAGACTCCCATCTCTACTAAAAATAGAAAAAATTAGCTGGGTGTTGTAGCAGGCCATTGTAGTCCCAGCTACTCAGGAGCCTGAGGGAAGAGGATTGGTTAAGCCTAAGAGTTT
>CAUYQV010064744.1:0-15367 GCA_963574575.1 Galagoides demidoff
CCTCCCAAGTAGCTGGGACCACAGGCGCCCACCACAACGCCCGGCCATTTTTTGGTTGCAGCCATCATTGTTGTTTGGCGGGCCTGGGCTGGGGATTTGAACCTGCCACCTTAGGTGTACGTGGCTGGCGCCTTAGCCGATTGAGCCACAGGCGCGGAGCCACCATGTAAGTTTCAACATTTCTAACTTCTAACGTGAAAGCCTGTCATATTACAAATGTACTTTCAATGGTGACAATAGTTTTTAAAGCTTTCCTATTAACATAAAAACAAAATCCAATTAATTTTCTCTTTTTATGTTTATTTTTGTTCCTTTTTAAAAAGCATTTCTTGTAACATTTATTTTTCTCTGTTTTTATTATCTGTGTTTAGAAGTCTAGGCCCACATCCACTCATGCTAACGTTCTTCCTAGAGCTGTTTGGTTGATTTTTTTACTTCTGGTCTATGTTACTCACTCCTCCAGCACTCCATTGTTATAGCAATCCAATCAAAATAGTGGGTGAATCCCCATTGCTTACATGCATTAAACTAAAATTACCCTCCCAGATTTTATAACTCCAATACCTGATTCCACTATTATCTATTAGGCATATCTCCCATTAACCACCAAAAGAAGCTAACCCATCCATTTCTCAGCCATAATTTTTATTCCTTTGGACTTTCAAGTTAGGATCTCATTTAAATAAATCTATATCTATCATTAATAAAAGAAAAAGTTGCTTAGATAATATGGTGGGCTCTGATGTGCTGCCCAGATCCCCTATCAGAAATGAAGGCATCAGTCCCCAACTGTGGCCATTGTGACAAAAGATCCTCATACATGTCAGCCTGCTTTGGTGACAGCCTCAGATTGTCCAAATACACGTCTCTGTTCATAGGCCAATGGCATCCAATGACAGATCATAACAGGTGTGTAAATTAAGCTCCCCTTTCCTAAATATAGTACAGTTCTGAAAGTTCAAGTTCCTACATGTTCGGCTGAGTTCATCACTGGCAATGTATCAAGCTCAATTTCTCTACCTTCTGCGTCTTGCTTCCTTCTTTGCCTTTCCACTTGTGTTTATACCAAGGGCATTCCCTAAGAAAGGGCCTGTGCTCTAAGCTTTATCTTGGAGTCTGCTGCCAGGGGAAACCAGTCCGTACAGAGACACTAAGGAATACATACAAAGTTATGACTCAATGATATTGGGTATGGATTCCTGATGCAAGGGGATTTTTTTTTTTTCAGAAACTTCAGCTGAGGATAGAAGCTATTGTTTGTGCCATTACTATATGCTACAAACTCTAAAAAGATACCTTGTCATTTTAATTTTTCTGAGATTTAATGCTACTTATCTCTTGTAAGCCCATTCACATTCTACATCTACCTTATTTTTTTAACCACACTAATTTATACTGATCTCTCCCCCTTTTCTTTTGGCAATTATTGTGTGTAGGGCCAAGACCTCCAGCTTAAAGAAAAATAACATCAGAAGTATGAAAGTGTTTTGTAAATAGCAAATGTATCAACGTCGGGGGTGATTTTCTTTTTTTTTTTTTTTTTTCCTGAGACGGAGCCTCAAGCTATCCCCCTGGGTAGAGTGCCATGGCATCACAGCACACAGCAACCTCCAACTCCTGGGCTCAAGTGAGTCTCCTGCCTCAGCCTCCCAAGTAGCTGGGACCACAGGCGCCCACCACAACGCCCGGCCATCTTTTGGCTGCAGCCATCATTGTTGTTCGGCGGGCCGGGCTGGGGATTCGAACCCGCCACCTTAGGTGTACGTGGCTGGCGCCCTAACCGATTGAGCCACAGGCGCCGAGCCTAGGGGGTGATTTTCAATAGCAGCATTAGCGTGGTTTCCGTGGAGTGTTAGAAATCATGAATTTTATTTTATTTTATTTTGTTTTGTTTTCCGTCAAACTTCTAACTCCACCTATGTAATCTGATACAATTGTATTTTACAAACAACATTTTAGATTTTCTACATAATTTTTAAATGATAATATCAGTGGTAAACACCATTAAAAACATTCAGGAAAGATTAATTTGGAAAGTTGGATTAATAATATCTTAACATCATATCTAAATGCAACACAAAATTATCTAGTATTGGGAATATACTAGGAACAGATTTTATGTAATCATTTCCTCTATAATCAGCACATCAGATTCCATCATTCTGGAGAGTAAGTATGTAGTAACACCTAGAGTTGTTTGTTTTTCTAGTGACAGCAAATATATGTACTATATATTTTCATTGCTTTTTTGTGCCTCACATTATTATAGTGAAAAGGAAAGAAGGAAGGAAGGGAGAGAAGGAGGGAAGGAGGGAGGGAAGGAAAGGAAGGAAGGTCCTTAACTGTGCAGCCCATGATGTTTGCTCTGTGATGACACCATATACCTCACTCCTAAATGAGCCACTGATCTCTTTTGAAGATGGACAATGCATTTCCTCAAAATCAAGCTTAAAGTGGAAAAATTCATACTTGGGCTTCTTTTCAAATGATACTCAATATTTGTGCAATTTTCTTGTTGCACAGATCTTACATTTGTTCATATTCGTGACCAGAGACCCTTAGTCCTTTGATACTAAAATGTAAAAAAACTTACTGTTAAGAATAATTTTATGGGATCAGCTTTATTTTGTCCTTGTAGCTAATCATTGGTAAGAAACAGTCGGGTCCATCAGGTCATAAAATGAAAAAAGTTAGATAGTGAATTGACTAAACCAGGTTCCCTCCAGGTGCCAGTTTGGCAAACTATAGAGATTTTATTTATTGGCAGTCTTAAATACAAAAGGTTTGATAATTTAGTTATTTAAAACAGTGGCTGTTTATCCTGTATTTATCTAAAAACTTGGTATAAATCACTGTTATGGACATTTAAATCCACTTTCTTTACATTAAAAAATTAAAATTGTCCTTTAATAAATCTAATTAAACTTTGGCACTGATGGTCATGCTTATCCCAATTTTACACAGGAAAATACTGAGAAATGAGAAGATTAAGTAATTTACTCAATGTCATCCAACTAAAATTGTACATAGGAATACCTCCTTCCAAAATATTAACTCCTATACATACAATGAAAACCTAAAAAGGCAAGAAACACTAATAGCATTTCAAATATAGTACTTTGATATATGGAGTATGCTGTCAATGGTAGTGTAATTGAAGTCTGAATGCCTATTTTATGATTTTCTAATAAGAAGAGTTTACTTTTTTAATGACTTTAAGAATTCTACTGAAAGAGAGCATAATTCATGTTTATTGAAAAAAGATGGAAGTGTTTTGGCTTCCCTGTTGACAAATTGCTTTCTGAAAGATAGCACTCCAAGAAAAACTGGACGTGAAGAAAAAATATACTTTGTAGCTAACATTTTCTTTCCTCTTGGCGGCTCTCAGAATTCTGTCATTATCTTATCCTGATATCAAATTACATATTTAAGTAAAGAAAACTGGATACTGGGCAGAATAGTACTTTCTTCAAAATTAAAAGAAAAATGAAAGTTTACTTTTAATCTATTAAATACATAGCAAATTTATAATAAAAATGCTTTGAATAAATAGATGAACATGAGAATTAAAGAATGAAGTGTTTTTCTAATGATTTTAAGCGCCACCACTAAGAAACATGATTACCACCTTATTTTTTAGAAAAAATTTGGTTGGGGATAAAAAGAAAGGAATTGAGGATGATAAGAGGTTGCTTTTCTAGCTTTTATTCCAGCCACACATCCATTCTGAGTGGGGGTCATAGGTTGATGTAATGGGTAGTATGATAGAAATTTGGCCCCCTGGTGGCCACAATGGTGTGCTGCGCGACTCCTTCAGGACCCAGGTACTTTCCAGCTGCTGGGAGTGTTGGCTGCTAAGCCTGACAGCTGACCCCCTTTCCAGGAATTTCCTTCATGTAATGGACCTGTTTTACACCCAAATTTTGCTCCCATCCTGGCCTGCCTTTTATCAAATATTCTTCCAATGTTCCATGCTTACTTCCCTGACTTTATATATATATATCTCCTGTTCTGTCCTCATAGGTGATATCTAGATAGGTCAATAGATAGATAATAGCAATAGATAGAGCTATGCATACAGGTGTTATAAACTTATGATAAGTTATTAAAAACTCCAAACTTAAAAAATTAAATTGTATTGTGTTTAGTTGAAGTTTATAAGGAGGTTATGGGATACACAGAGATGGTAAAATACTGTGTTGAAGCAGATTAACACATCTCTCACACAGTTACTTTTGTGACAAGCACAGTTAAACTCTATTTATTTAACAAAAGTCCCTATTATAATTTTATTAACTTTAGTCTTCATGTCATATATGAGATTGCTAAACTTTTTTGCTTTTACATATCTGCTATGTTTTCTTTTCTTTTCCCCCCTCCCCTACCTGAGGTAACCACTGTTCCAGTCTGTGTATTTGAGTTCTATAGCTATTATCTACCTACATTATCTATATCTATCTTATTCCACATGTAAGTGATATCACACAACAATTTTCTTTCTGTGTCTGGCTTATTTCACATAGCATAATGTCCTTTAGATTTGTCCATGTTGTGACCAATGTCTGGATCTCTTTTTATGGAGGCTGAATAATATTCCATTTTGTATACTTCTACCTACCACACTTTATTTATCCATTCATTTTTTGGGAGACATTTAGGTTGTCTCCCAGTTTTGGCTACTGTGAATAATGATGCAATAAACACGAGAGTGCCAATATCTTTAAAATCTGGTGATTTTATCTCTGTTGGGTATGCACACAGAAGGGGGAGTGCAAAGACATATGGTGTAATTCTTAAAGGAGCCTCCATACATTTTCCATAATGCCTACCAATCTATATCCTCACCAACAGTGCACGAGTGGTCCCTTTTCTCCAAACTTGCATCAACATTTGAACTCTTTTGTATTTTGAATGAGAGCCATTCTTAGGGTATTGAAGTGATGTCGCACAGGGGTTTTCATGAGCATGTCTAATGCTAAGCGACTTTTTGTATACCTGTTGGGCATTTTTATGTCCTCTTTTAAGAAATGTCTGTTAAAGTTCTTTGCCATTCTTAATTGGATTATTCGTTTTCTACTATTGAGTTATGAGAGTTCTTCCTACATGTTTATATTGCCCCTTATCGGATGTGGTTTACATATTTTTTCCCCTGTCCATTGGTTCCCTTTTAATTTCTTGATTGTTTCCTTTCACCTACAGAAGATTTTAGTTTGCTGTAATTCTATTTATTTTAGGAAACCTAAAATTTGGAGGAAGATATATTTGAATGTATTCTAATTAATATATTTTAAATTTTTTTTCTGTTCTATTTGGTAAAAGAAATTCTATACAATACTTTGTTTGTTTGTTTGTTTTTTCTTAGAGTCTCCCTATGTTGCCAGACAGAGTGCTGTGGCATCACAGCTTACCTCAACCTCAAATTCCTGGACTAAGTGATTCTATTGTCTCGGCCTCCCCAGTAGCTGGGAATACAGGCACCAACCACAACGCCTGGCTATTTTGTTGCTGTTGCAGTTGTTATTGTTCTTTAGCAGGCCTGAGCTGGGTTCAAAACCACCTGCCTCTGTGTATGTGGCCGGCACCCTAACCCATTGAACTATGGGCACCAAGCCCATATACAGAAGTTTGTTCCAAAGGTATTGGAGGAACTTCAAAGAATTAAAGAAGAATGGGACTAATAGAAACAGCAGAAGTTGCAAATAGCACTGGAGTGAATCCCAAGAGCCGGTTCCTTCTCTTATTCAGCTGAAAATTCTCTTACAGTGGGTTTAATCATTATGCCCACTCTTCTTTCTCTAATAAACAAAGACTGCAATTGGGCTTATCTATATTGTTGAATACGTGTTTGTCTTTATATAATATGAAGTGTTTGTTAATTCCATTGCACTAAAATTGTATTTCAGGTGTGTTCTTTATATTTTTCAGCATTCATTTTTATAATCTCATGAGTTTGCTTAACATACATCTAATCCATGATTTCTAACTAATTCATAAAATTCCATGTTGTACATCTGTATATTTTATTTATCTACCTCCTTAGTCATGTATAACGAGGTCACTTCCAATCTCATGCTCGCTCAAAAAATACTATGATAAATATTTTCATATACGCCTCCCTTGGGATGAATATCAAGCCCAGGGATCACTGAACCATGGGCGGCAAACATAATTAACTGAGGAAAGAACTGCCAGAATGCATTCCAAAGTGGCTATCCCAGTTTATATCCCTTAATAGTGCATGAAGAGGGTTACTCTGTCTCCATATTATCAAACTATGGTATTTATCCAATTTTCTAATTGTGCCAATCTCTTGCATTTATAATAGCTTTAATTTATATTCTTCTAGTGAATCTGAACACCTCCTTTTATATTCATTAACCATTTGAGTTTATGTTTCCTAAAAATATGCCCATATCCATGCACATTTTTCTACTGAATCTCATATTCGTTTTGTTGGTTTTTAGATTTTCATCTTAAAATTTTTCTATTGCTTCATTCACTAATTCGGTATTTTTAAAAAATTTAAGTCAAGTATCACAGTAATGGAAAATCGAGTATCTCATGTAGTCAATACTACGTTAAAACTAGTATATTAAGAACGACAGGTCCATATTAAATTAAAGAAGGGGGAGGAGGAAAAACGGGGAAGGAGAGGGAGATTCGTGAGTCCCCCCAACAGCTGCAATGTACAGGTATATGGCGCAGCCCCTGAGTGAAGAACACAACTACAACTCACAGTGTACCTGACAGACGCTGATTAGATTTTTATAGACCTCTTACCATGTTTGTTAGAATTGTTTTAAGCACTGAGAATACATTGAGAAACAAGAGAAAAGTGATCTCAACCTGAAGCTGACACTCTTTTTGGTGGGGCAAGAGGTGGTGTGGGGAGATGGTAATGAGTAGGAAGCTACAAGCAGGGAAGTAACAAATGAGATAATTAAATAGTGCACTAGAAGATGATACATAGGTAGGTACCAAGAAAAAGAGTAAGGACCAGGTAAGGAAATTGGGAGGATAGATTATAGGAGTATGTGTTAATATAGTGATTACGATAAGACTGTGAGAAGGTGACACTAATTTAAAAGACTTGAAGAAGGCATGGATATTACCCATGAAGACAGCTGGAGGAGACATTTCAGGAAGATGAAAACCAAAGACTTAAGGTGGAAACATAATGAGAGTGTTTAAAGAAGAGCAAGAAAGTTAGAGGAAAGACAATGGTAATAGGAGATCTAGTCGAAGGGGAAATATGACTTTTACTTTTAGTAGCAATGGACACAGTGGCAAGTGTCTGGCAGAAGTATGACGTGCTGTGGCTTCTAATTAAAAAAAAAATCATCCCGATTGCTGTTTTGATAAAAGACAATAGATGAACATGTGTGGAAGCAGGAATATCAGTCAAAAAACTATGGCAGCAGTATCACATGAGAGATAATAGTGGCTTGAACTTGGTGTTGGCACTAGCGATTGTGAAAAGCAGTCATGTTCTGGGTATATTTTTGAGGTAGAGCCAATAAATATTAATTCTTTGTGGGTTTTTAATGCTGTACGTAGCATCTATCAATCTGTCACTGCCACGTGTATGTATGCTTATTCACAGTGCCCTTTGTTCAACAGAAGTATTTAATTTCAATGTAATCAAATCTATCCAGTTCTCACATCATAGACAATTCCATTCAGGTCTAGTTTAAGACGTCTTTCCAGCACTGGTCTCTTACAGTTCTGTGTTTTAGCCTTTGACATTTCCTATTTTGGTCTTTAATCTTTTTAATCATTTATCTTTGTAAAATGTAGTGTAGAAATCCAGCTTTTTATCTTCAGATAGCAAATCAGCTTTTTCAGCAACTTCTATAAAGCAGACCTTATTTCCCCCATTAAGTTATGATATCGCCCATCTCATATATCAGGTTCTCTAAATACATGAATCTTTGTAGGCTATAACCAGCCTTTGTTTCCCATCATACCTTTTAATAATTATAGTTAATTATATGTTAATGGAAAACCTACAACTTTTGTACAGAAATGTTTAAAGATTATATAATCAATGAAAATTTCCAGCACCACTAAGTCCAAGCATCCAGATACATGTTTATCATACAGCTCAAACTGGGTTATTGCATGGCCTTTAAATGCTCTGCTAAATAAACTGAGTCAGAAGAGTAAACTTTGTGACAGTTGGATAAAACAATTTATCCCATTCACTTTTTACAAATCAGATTAATAATATGTTTCCTTTCCTAAAAAAAAAAAATATTTAAGAGAGATATACATTTTAAGCTGATCATTTTATTCATTTTAGATTCCTGGTTGCTGCATCTACCTGATCGTAATTCTGGCTTCACCTCCTTTTACCTGGGTAAATTTCTAAAGTTCTCAGGATCCTCAGTTACCTTCTCTGTAAAAAAGAAGTAAAAAATACCTATTGCCCAATTTTATAATCAAGTACAATAACAGAGGAGAACTGTCATTGATTAGTTAGTTAAAATTTAAAAAAAAAATGATTCAGTGGTAACGCATCCCTAGGACAACTGAGTTGCTTTCTAATTTGGTCTATGGGTTATCAGCCACTTCAGAGCTCAGTTCTCAGTAGCAAACGAGTCTGTAAATGACAAAGGCAGATGGCTGCATAGCAACTCTTTCTCTTCAAGAACAGAACACAGATCTCCTGCCAGGCTTTGGGGAAGAAGATATTATTTGACTGAATTCCTAACTGGTTTTGGCAGAATTACGGAACTATATTTTCATATGGAAAACACTGTGTGTTTTCTCTAAAGTGCTAGGTAAAATATGGTGTTTAGCACAGCACATGTATTTATAAAATTTCTGTTATAGTGTTTTATTTTTTTTTTGTTGAAGGAAGCTCCTTGGGTGCTGCAGAAAAAAGAATAAAATCATTCATTATCTTTTTTCCTTGTTACTAGAATCCTGTGTGTTTTGCTCAGTAGGTGATCAATAAATGTTTATTTCCCAAATTTTTATAAACCCTATGTTGTGATTAAAACAGTCTTCCAAATACCAATTTTAAATAGTTTTATCTTCAATCTTATTTGATATAATCGTTAAGTGTATTCTATTTTTTCATACACAGCATTATTGTATATCTACCGTGCATTTCTAGGGGTCTGTTTAATGCTCACCTTGAGCAGATGTTTGGAGTGTAGGTTGACGGCTTAACAGCTCCTGACATAAGCATAACCTTCATGAAATTAAAGCATGGGTTGTCTAATATGGTATAAGTGGCCTTTTATTTAAATCTGAGCTGGAGGTACAGAGTCAATAATCACTGAGTATGAACCAAGCGTAATAACCCAAAGATGATGAGACAGTATTTGCCCTTTATCAGAATAAGGTTAAAACGGCTGTCAAGGTGACAGATGCTAATCAGTGAAACCTGAACAATTATGCCCAATAATCATTAAATGAAGGCAGGGAACTAGACTCCTGGGAAAGCACCAGCATTTGGAAAAACACGACATGCTTTTATTCAAAGAGTCACAGAATTTGGAGTCGAAAGTGGTATCGAACTCAAAATAAGGTCAAATTTCTGAGTGCTGTCCCTGAGAATAATTTGAAGACATGAGTAAGTATACTACTTCCATAAACTTGCCACAGTACAAATGTAGGTACACTCGGAAAGCTAATATTTTATAGTCCTTCAGAGAGAAATAAATACACACTATCTTTCAAAATGCTTTATAATGGGCACAATACCAACTCTTAATTTTATAGTATACACTTTTTCATATGTTGATTTTACACCATAGAATCTAACTAGAGAAAATCTCTAATTATGTTTTTATCTATTCGAGGTAGAGGACAAGATGAAAAGCAACCACCAGGCCAGGTGCAGTGGCTCATGCCCATAATCTCAGCATTCTGGACGGCTGGATCTCCTGAGCTCACACTTTCTAGACCAGCCCAGGCCACAGCCAGAGCAAAATCTCTAAAAAAAATAGCTGATCATGTGGCAGGTGGCTGTAGTCCCAGCTACTTGGGAGGCTGAGGCAAGACAATCACTTAAGCCCAAGAGTTTGAGGATGCTAGGAGCCGTGACTCTACAGAGGGCAACAAAGTAAGACCGTCTCAAAAAAAAATCTGCCAAGTAATCTCATTATCAATGATGTAGCCAGAAATCATCTCATCTCACTACAGTACTTCTGTATGGCCAAATAAGATGGGATAGTATGTAACAGTGGTTCTCAACTTTCCTAATGCCGCGATGTATTTTCATTGTTACAAAAGGGTCGTGACCCACAGGTTGAGAACTGCTGTTTTATAATATGAAATATTTTCCTTATTATAAAGATGAGTTGAAAACAAAGTTTTTCTGTAAAGTAATTCATCACTTACCTCCTGGAAACTATATGGTATTGATACAGAAGGTATCAATAACTCTCCATTTAACTCTGCATTGTGAACTTTCAATTTTCAATGTCCCTGCCACTTCATTATTTCATATCACTGAACACTGAACTTTGATCTTGTGGGAGTAAATGTTCCAAGGGGGGAGGGTAATAAAAGAAAAATAGCCCTGCTGTTATTTCCTGTACATTTTCCTCCTCTTCACATGGGTTAGAAAAAAAATTCAATTTTTGCCCATCTTTGTAGTCATGATATAAACCAAAGCAGTCCAAAAGATGAGTATGGAAATATAATCAGCTAAATTCTTAGGCAAAAATCAAGAATATCAATATACGTTATTATGTTTATTTTTTAGAGAAGTAGAAAAATAGAAACAATATTAAACTAGTAAAATCTGCAATAAAGTAGAATTAATCTCTTTTTACTTTTCTACCCCATGTATCCTTTCCTACTATATGATGATTACTTTCATATAACAACTCATCTTTAGGTACTTCTGAGTGATTAAACAAAAAACGTTCATATTTAGTAAACATTGGGACCTCTGTTAAATCTAGATATTTTATAACTTTGTGATATTGTAGTAGCACGCCAGATTGTAATATCTAGAGTATACTACAACCCCTCCATCATCTGGCAGCATCACAGCCACCTGAGTTGGCACCACCGTCATTTCTCAGTTTCTTAACTGGCCTCCTAGAATTCAGTGCTCTCTCCACGAGGTAACAAGAATCATATAATTCCTCTAAATTGTCAAATATGACTATGTCGCCTCCTTGCTTAAATTTTTTAAAAATCTTATCACTGCCTCGAGAACAATCTCAAGAATTTAATGCCATAAAAATGTCACCATGTCAGAGTCTTTGTCTCACTATTTTTTTGCCCCAGGGCCTCTACACATGCTTCTCCCCTCTCTGTAGGGGTAGACTTCCCTAAATTTTATCCAAAGCACTATTCTCATCCTCCTACTTAATTTAGTCAAATGATTAAGTATAATTTGGGGGGAGAAATTATTGCTCACCTGCAGGCTCAAACCAGAAACCCTTATTTTACACATTCTCTGCTCACTGCTTATTTCCTTTGTTGAACATAGTATGACTTGAATAAGTATCCATATGATCACTGTTTAATATTTTATTAGCAGACCGTAAGGTGGGCAAGCTTATGCCTTTGTCTTTTCTCTCTAGCATGTAGGAGTCTTCCAAAGACTGTTATTTGGACTTGCAAATACTTCCTCTTGGACCTCCTTAACAAAGCAACCCCCAAACATAGAAGCTAATGACAAACATGTATTATCTCGTGGCTTCTGGGGTCAGAAATCCAGGCATAGCACTGACCTTTATTTCAGAGTCTCTCACAAGTTTGTACCCTCAGGGTTTCTAGGAGAATTTCAGTCATCCAAGTCTTAACTGCAAAGGCTCCATTTCCAAGTTTATGTACATGGTTGCTGGAATTTGATTCATCATGAGCTGAGGTGCTCAGTTACTTCTGGCCACCTCCCTTTGCCATACAGGACCCTCCACAGGACGCACTGCACCAGTATCATTTGCTTTTGCAGTGTGAGCAAGACAGAAGAGCCAAAGAAAGCCTGCATACAACACAGAATTCAGAGTCTGTTATAAACTTATATCAGATGTTACATCCCATAACTTTATTTTTTTATTGTTCAGGATTCATTGAGAGCACAAAGAGTTAGGTTATACTGATTGCATTTGATGAAGTCCCTCGTATAATTGTGGATCTATTCGATTGGTTGGATTACAACCAAGTACTCAAGTCCAACCCACACTCAAGAGAAGAAAATTTCACAATGGCATGAATTACAGGAAAGAAACCTTTTTAGCCCCAGGTCATGCCAGTTTATGGGAATTATCTCATGAACTCACTTTACCCACCAGTCAGCATTCATTGTAAGGTCCCTATCGCTCACTTCATACCAAAATTGCCACATACACATACATATGATCTCTCGTCCTAAAATCTAAATTTCCCAGAAGCAGCATTTAATCCTCACAACAACTAGAACAGCTCCATGAATCAAGAAGGAACTCAGCAATTATTATTTTCCTTTTTAGTAATGAATGAATGAATAAAAGGAAACACAAGAATATTGTCTGTATATCTCTCTCAAAAAAAGAATCATCAAAAATCACTTTCTCACCCATTTTAAAATGTACAAGATTTTTATTGTCTAACATGAAAATTACGATGTTGTTATGGGTCTTGCATCTAACTTCATATACGTACTGTACATATAGTAGTTACTTTTTTTTCATATTCTAAAGATTTCATAAGGAGGGATATGCATTTTATCCTCAGATAAGACTTAGATCTTATGGCTTTTGTTTAAACACAATGACTTCATTTTATTTTTCAAAGAACTTACCAAAATTCCTCCTGGAATAAGATTTCTTGGAATGAAGATCTGTTTACAATGCTGAGAATCATGGCAGCAAACTGTCCTCTCAGGTTGAGCAACACTGCACAATATCTTTGGGGCCAGGAGCTGACTTCATAACTATTTCTTAAAATTTAATCAGTGCCATAAATTCTCTGATCTATTTCTCTAAAGAGGAAAAAAATGTTCAAATTTTGCGAAGCGGTTGCCAGTTCTTACAAGACTAGATTAGCATTAATGAAGAAAACCGTGGGAGAGGAGCAGAACCGCCCCCCGGAGGACCCAGATGTGGAGGCATCTTCCATTGCTTCCTCTCCTGCCTTCTGAGAGCAAAGACATTAGCTGGTGATGAAGATGTGCCTTCGCCTGCTCAGACACCGGCACATCAGTTTTTCAAGCACGTTGGAAAATGTGCGGTTGAAAGAATCAAAGGAGTAGACATGTCATGAGCTGATTTAAAGCAACACACACTCATATCACAGTGTATTTCCTTCCAAGGATTATGTTAGAATCAGAACAATGCCAGCGAAATAGGGTTCTGGGAAGACTCCATCCCTTTAACGGATGCTATTTGCATGTTTGGTGACATAAAGAGAATAATAACAAGAATAAACAGAATATCCCACAATTATATGTGAAACAATACTATTCTTTTTTAAATGCAATTTGATAAATGCTAATATTGCTCACCGATCAGAAATAGTTGCAGAATCCTACTGGTTTAAATTCTGAAAGCAAGTAGAATGTAATTCTAAAGAATGCAAACTATTCTCACAGTTTTTAACGAGTAGCTACTACACATAAGCTGTGGTCCGCGGGATTCTGGGTACTGGCAACTAGTGTCACTGCCAGTTGTCCTATTTCCCTTACGTCCTCCTATACAGCAACAAATTGTTAATATTTTGTACCTCAGGTACAACAAATCGAATTAATTATAATTCCCAAGGAACACTTTTTTTCCTTTTTTAAAATATTGTCTCTTTATTTTTCTTCCTTCGTTTTTTACCTTCATTAGTATCTCAGTCTCCAATTCACTCTGCCCCTGAAGAAACATGATGTGTTGATGTTTGTTCACTGGTATATATTATATTCACAGAGCATACAGTTTTGCATTTTGTGTACATATTTTGATATATGTTATTGTATTATAATATTTTTTACATTTTATAATCCAACACAATGTTTTTCTGAGCAATCTACGTTACAGATTACATATTTTTTCCAAAGTTTGTAACCGCTCTGTGGTGCGCCTTAACATGCCTCCGCTCCAATGCCTATCTGTCCTACCTCAGGGACCCTAATTACCTGCAGCTTTCTGCTACTTGAAAGAAAGATCCAAAGAACATTTTCCCATATATCCTCTTATATCATTTCCTTTCAGATTTACACCAGTACCTTCCACGTTAAGAAAGATAATGTGTCTGTAATCAACTGTGATGTAGAGATCTCTTTTCTTCCTTTCTTTCTCTGATATCTTCCCTCCCCATCTCCCTCTGTATTACTGAATAAAGTGACTCAAGAGCTAGGCAATTGTTTGTTTGTTTGTTTGTTTGTTTCTGAAACAGAGTCTCACTCTGTCACCCTCGATAGAGTGCTGTGGCATCATCATAGCTCACAGCAACCTCAAACTCTGGGGCTCAAGAGAGCCTCTTGCCTCAGCCTCCCTGGTAGCTAGCATGCACCACAATGCTTGGCTAGTTTTCTCTATTTTTTTAGTAGAGGTGGAGTCTCATTATTGCTTAGGCTCGTCTCTGAACTCCCAAATCTAAGCAGTCCACCAGCATCAGCCTCCCAGGGTCTTAGGATTACAGGTGTGTGCCACCACACCCTGCCAAGAGTTAGGATGTGTAAGGTTGTTATAATATTTTCACACTGCCACCAGGAACCCAGATTTGCAGATTCTTTTTTCCACTGTCAGATACACGGGTTCCATCTTCCAGGTCATCTCTTGTTACATAAGAAACATGAAAGCGTTAGCTATCACCTCTCAGTGACCTGTCAAAAAAAAGAAAGGCTGAGTGGAGAATTAAACTATTCTAGATGATTCAGTTGTATGTGTGCCTCTGTGCATGCGTTTTCTCTTTCAAGTCTGTGATTACACATCAGTGCAAGCAACTCTGGAAACTCTACTTTTTATTCTGCCTTGTCAAACTAAAATGGGATTACTGTTCCTAAGTGGGGAAAGGGAGAATATGCATATTTTAGCATAGACTACTTGCAACCTCTGCCAAAATTATGCCTTCAAACTTTTATTTTTATCTTTATTTTATTTTTTTGTGTCATGGCATCATAGCTCACAGCAACCTCACACTCCTGCTAGGCAAGAAGGATCAAGTGATCCTCTTGCCTAGCCTCTGGAGTAGCTGGGACTACATGAGCTAGGGCTACACACATGCCACTAACCATGCTAGTTCTTCTATTTTTAGTAGAGATGGAGTCTCACTCTTGCTCAGGTTGGTATCGAACTCCAGAGCTCAAGTAATCCAACTTGTCTAGGCCTCCTGGAGTGTTAGGATTACAGGTGTGAGCCCCTGAGCCTGGCTGAATTCAAAGTTTTGGCATCCACAGACCTGAAAATTTTATTTGTTGTTTTTTATAAAGTGT
>CAUYQV010064745.1:0-41900 GCA_963574575.1 Galagoides demidoff
CCTGCCTCCACCTCCCAAGTACCTGGGACCACAGGTGCCCATCACAACGCCCGGCCATTTTTTGGTTGCAGCCATCATTGTTGTTTGGCAGGCCCGGGCTGGGGATTCGAACCCGCCACCTTAGGTGTACGTGGCTGGCGCCTTAGCCGATTGAGCCACAGGTGGCAAGCCCAGAATCTACTTCTTAATGTCTCCCAGTTTATTCCAGAAGTTGGAAACTATAAAATTAAATGTGAATATTTTTAAGTTTATAAAGTCAAGTGGCAGCTTCTTTTTACATAGACAGTTTTATTCCAAAAGGATTTGTGCAGGTAGAAAGGAGCATGCCCAGGAGTGACCATAGACAGAAGGGACCCTATGGAACAAAACACTGATTTTTTTTTTTTTTTTTTTTTGAGACAAGAGTCTCACTATGTCGCCCTCAGTAGAGTACTGTGGTGTCACAGTTCACAGCAACCTCAAACTCTTGGCCTTATACCATCCTCCTCTCTCAGTATCCCAAGTAGCTGGGACTACAGGAGTGTGCCACCACTCATGGCTAGTTTTTGCTATTTTCAGTAAAGACAGGGTCTCTCTTGCTCTTGCTCTGGGTGGCTTCAATTTCCTAACCTCAAGTGGTCCTCATGCCTCGGCCTCCCAAAGTGCTAGGATTACAGGCATGAGCCACTGCCTGGAGTAAATTCTTAGATATCAAAAGCCAAGCCCTCCCCACTATTTGTGCTGCCTCAAGCTTCTAAAAGGTAACTCACAACTGGACTCATGAGAATTTATATTTATTTTATTTCAAAACTTTACCTAAATACCCCAATTATGCTTCTCAGTTTAATAAAAAACTAGAAATGTTTTTCAGAATATGCTCAACAACAAAAATAGTCTGGGAGATGGTTTACGCCAACGTAAAATGACTTCCAAACCAGTGGGATCAACACCGTGCAGGCTCTCAACTCCCGGTCAGAAGGTGTCTGCTCCTGAGGACTCCGTGTCCCCCTGTGCCGTGCTGATGCTGGGAGACAGTGAGCGGGCCTCGAGGCTCACTGAGGGCAGTGTCACAGACATCTTGGCAGGTGGTGACTGCGGAGGGAGGAGTGGTCCTGCGTTACCACCTGCACAGAGGAGAGACCCATTCAGCTAGACAAGTATTTCCATGCTGCACACTCTGCTAAATCACAGGGCTGTCCCAACAAGCACTGCGGAAGTTCTTTTCTCAAGGTGCCCAGAACATGTCAGAGAGATAAACACGCCCTTCCTCCTTTCTAGCTGCACTCCTAATCATTTAGAGATAACATTTTTTTTCTTTCTTTTTTTTGAGATAGAGTGTCTAACTTTATCACCCTTGGTAGAGTGCTGTTGTGTCATAGCTCACAGCAACCTCAAACTCGTGGGCTCAAGTGAGTCTCTTGCCTCAGTTTTTCATTTTCAACAGAGACAGGGTCTTGCTCTTGCTCAGGCCAGCCTTGAACTCATCAGCTCACACCATCCACCTACCTTGAGGGCTAGGATTATAAGAGTGAGCCACCAGACCTGGCCTAAAGAGACATTTTTTTTTTTTTGGAGACAGAGCCTCAAGTTATCCCCCTGGGTAGAGTGCTCTGGCATCACAGCTCACAGCAACCTCCAACTCCTGGGCTCAAGTGAGTCTCTTGCCTCAGCCTCCGAAGTAGCTGGGACCACAGGCGCCTGCCACAACGCCCGGCTGTTTTTTGGTTGCAGCCGTCATTGTTGTTTGGCAGGCCTGGGCTGGATTTGAACCCACCACCTTAGGTCTATGTGGCTGGCACCTTAGCTACTTGAGCCACAGGCCAAGAGACAACATTTTTAAGGTACACAGTACTAGGGGTTTTTTTTTTTGGTCACACATTGGAAGAAAAACTGTCCTGGGCTACACATTAAAAACATAAACACTAACAAAAGCTGATGAGCAAAATAAAGGTTCATGCATAATTTTTGCAATATCTGACATTACAGATAAGCAAACAGACCTCAAATAACATTCATGCAGCCCACAGGCTGTGGGTTGGACACCCTGCTGCTATCAAGTAGGTTTAAAAGCCTAGTCTCTGAAATCAAGACTGAATCTCTTACTGGCAGTGTGATTTGGAACAGGTTATTGTGCCACTCACAAGTTCATTTCCCCATATATTAAGTGAGGTGAGAGTGCCTACCTTCCACAGTGCCCACCTACCAACTCACAGCACTGAGGAAGTGCACAAAAACCAAGAGGGCCTGTTACTGCTCAGAGGTCACTCCTATTCCTGCTACAGTCTGGTAGACAGCTAGAAGTCCAGCAGGACACTGTGGGAGCCCTAGAATAAGGGTTTGCTGTTAGGTGTAGAAGTGTGATTTTTTTTTTTTTCAGATAAATGAATTTTAATCCTCATCTTCTTCCTCTTCTCTGCCCTGGTTAATTTGGAGGTAACGTAATTTATAACTCTCTTTACTGTTAGCAACTACACGCAACCAACCACACAGATCATTCTTCTTCAAATATTTTTTGGTGAGATATTTCAAACACCTTTTAGAAAAGGCACCTCAGAAGTGACAGTGAGCTTGCTCTTTTTCCTCTTGATGGTCACCATCCCTCCCCCGAGGTTCCTGGCTTTCCCGATCACTTTGATTCCCTCTTGCAAAAAAATGCTCAAAATTAGCAGCATCCATGATTCCATCTTCTAGGGTGGGTGCAATCAAGAGTGAACTTCAGAACTTGCTACTTCTTTTCACCCCCCTTTGCCACAAGTTTTTTCACAGGATCTGTGGCAGCAGCAGAGGCAGAAAGGGAGGCGAGCAAACTACCAATGTGGTATTTTTTTTAAAGGGGGTAAGATAAAAGCCATGTAAAAGCATGTGAAGTCCAAGCTTGCCAAGGCACTGTGCTCTCTGGCCTGCTGCTAATGAGCTCCAACTCAGAGTTGTGTTGTTAGTAATCACTTACTGAATGCCTAAGGGTACTATGATATTAATTAACAGAAGGAAAACATATTGAACTGGTCATTCAAATGGTATCGACTTATGACTTTGGAAAACACTTTTTTTTCTGTAAAATAGACTTTTCTTCTTTATATTTAATCAAATACGGAAAAAATTTCTATCCTATGAGAGCAGTATTATTATCTAATATAAAAACTGGCTGGTGGTAGAGGTGAGGCAGTTTAGGATAAACAACTTGTTAATATGTTAAAAAATCCAGTGCTGATCACATAAATGTATCTATCTGTCCACACCATAATTCACACCTCTACTGTTAAAGCACATTGCTTAAGAATATAAAGAATGTTATTATTTAAAACTACAAAAAAATCCTCATTTAAAATTTTGTGGATTTACCATAGATATAGTAACAAACCTCCTAAAAACAAATTATCTTAGTCTTTTTTTTTTTTTCAGCTCCTATGGCTCAAAGGAGTAGGGTGCCAGCCCCATATGCCAGAGGTGATAGGTTCAAACCCAGCCCTGGCACAAAACTGCAAAAACAAAAACAACTTAAAAACAAATAATCTTAAAGACATCTTTTAGTCAAGAGTCATAGTAATTTTTCTAAAATCCCCTTGTTTTTCTAAACCAAACCCCTTAACTTTTCTAAAACCCCTTTGTTTTTCAAGTATTTTCCATAATATCAAAGTAGAATTTTCCATTAAATGTCTATGGAAGCCACAGTAAGAGTAGACAGTTCTGGATATTTTGGTGAAGACTCAATCACAGCTGTCCAAGATGATCAGGCAAATTCCTTTCATATTATGAAGTCTAATGAAGACTATTTTAAATACTATACACGTGTAGTTCTTTTTTGTGAATTGTACCAGTTTCACTTTTTTATAAAAGGAGGGAGCTAAGAGCTGGCATCATCATCATTACAGAAACAGCATAATCTATAATTCCATAGATTTAAGAAGAAAGCCAGTCTTATGTCAATATTAAAATAAATATTTTAAACAGGAAAAGATTTCTTAAAATTTAGTTCTGTCAGGATATAATAAAAACTAAAATTAATAAATGTTAAGAATTACATTTAAAAAAGTCTTTATAGGCTTGGCACCTATAGCTCAAGCAGCTAAGGCGCCAGCCACATACACCAGAGCTGGCAGGTTCAAATCCAGCCTGAGCCCTCCTAAACAATAATGACAACTACAATCAAAAAATAGCCAGGCATTGTGGCGGGCGCCTGTAGTCCCAGCTACTTGGGAGGCTGAGGCCAGAGAATCATTTAAACCCAGGAGTTAGAGGTTGCTGTGAGCTGTGATCCAACAGCACTCTACCCAGGGAGATAGCTTGAGGCTCTGTCTCAAAAAAATAAATAATAAATAAAATAAAATGTCTTTATAGCAGGGTGGCACCTGTGGTTCAAGGAGTAGGGCGCTGGCCCCATATATTGGGGGTAGTGGGTTCAAGCTCAGCCCCAGCCAAAACTGCAAAAAAAAAAAAAAAATCTTCATAGGACATAAATATTATTTAACCATTCTTACATTTTACAAAACCATAATGCAAAGTCCACAAAATAACTAAAGATGTACCCATATTAGAGCTTCCCTTGTTGATAAAGTTAAAAAAAAGTTAAAATAGGATATAACTAAGGCCTGGAACAAATTAATTTTCCACCCATGTGATCAATTTAATGTTACTTTCCCCCAATTATTCTTAAGAAAAAGTCCATTCCTTGAGTTATTTATCTGCCAAAACTACACTGATACCAAATATTCTTCTTCTCTCTCATCATAAAACTGCTTTATATAGACCTTTGTTTTCCACTAAGTGCATAAAATTACTGACTGACTTGCTCCATGATATAACAGAGCTGTAATTTTTTTGATCTCCCAGAAGTCTCTAAGTATCAAGGAATATGTTAAACACAATCATTGAAAAGTTCTGTTATTTCTTGTAGTTACTCCCTTACATTTACATAGCAATTCAAAATTTTCTAAACACCTCTCCCCTATCACGTTACCTGATCCTAACAGTAATTCTGGGAGACCCACAAGGTAACTGAGTCACAGAGACATCCAAGTGAGCTTTTCCAAGAGCAAGTGCTCACTCTCAACACCTGCGTGAACCTGCTGGGACTATGGAGCCAGGATGCTGCCCAGAGGATGCAAAGGTGAGACAGACACAGTTCCCATCTGCAAGAGGTCCAGAAAATTGGTGTAGAGATAAGCACATGTAGGAAGACTCAGTTTAAATTAGTTGAAGATGATGGTAAGGAAAAGAGATCACCAAAACAGAACCAAGATAATGTCAGAGTGTTCAGGGAACTCTGAGGAGTCTCTTTTCTTTTTCTTTCCTTTTTTTTACTCTGAGTATTCTGATATCAAAGTATTGATAGGACAGGAAGGACGGTGAGACATGAGGCTTAAGGCAGGCCAGGGCCAAATCCCACAAACAATGAGAACTCACAGTTTTGAACAGAGGAATGATATGGGCAAATGTATTTTAGAAAAGACCGTTCTAAGAGCTGTGTGGAAAACAAGGAGAGAAGAGAGTGATCTATGGAAATAATCCATATTTAGAGGGAGACTCAGTACTTATAAGAGAATTGGATTTGACTCTGAAATGACAGGTTCAGTTGACCAAGTAGGCAGCAATAACACAAACCAGCGTGGGGGCTCGGGAGCTGCAGAGAGAGGGGGAGACACTGGGATGGGTTACATACTTGGTGAACTCAATGCCTGAAAGATATGTGAGTGGACTTCAGGGGGCAGCTGGGGACAGAGATTTCCACTACCGTGGAAATTTAGAGATACAGAATTAAGTCATGTATACAAATATACTTAATGCGAATTGCAGTCACTTAGGAAGAAAAAATAGACTGAGAACAGAAATGATAATGAAAATGTGGGGGAGGGCAAAGAAAGGAGAATCAAAAGAACAGTGAATCAAGAGAAATTAAGGAAAATAAAAAGGAAGTATCAGAGAGCTAAGTAGGAAGAGACCCAGAAGAGTGAAGAGTCACATAAGAGATGATTTCCAGGCTCGGCACCTGAGGCTCAAGTGGCTAAGGCACCAGCCACATACACCTAAGGTGGCGGGTTTGAATCCAGCCCAGGCTCGCCAAACAACAATGACGGCTACAACCAAAAAATAGCGGGGCGTTGCGTCAGGTGCCTGTGGTCCCAGCTACTTGGGAGGCAGAGGCAGGAGACTTGCTTGAGCCCAGGAGTTGGAGGTTGCTGTGAGCTGTGATGCCACAGAACTCTACCCAGGGGGACACTTGAGGCTCTGTCTCAAAAAAAAAAAAAAAGAGATGGTTTCCAAAATAGAAAGTCTAGTATAATTCACCTATTAGTAAGCCAATTGGTAGAGCCAAGACTATAACTCACTGCTCTTTGTACTATATCAAATATCTTAGTTATCCATAATTTTTTTTTTTTTTTTGAGACAGAGCCCCAAGCTGCCACCCTGGGTAGAGTGCCATGCCATTGCATCACAGTTAACAGCAACCTCCAACTCCTGGGCTTAAGCAATTCTTTTGCCTCAGCCTCCCAAGTAGCTGGGACTATAGGCACCCGCCACAACACCTGGCTATTTTTTGGTTGTAGTTGTCATTGTTGTTTGGTAGGCCTGGGCTGGATTGGAACCCACCAGCTTTGGTGTATGTGGCTGGCGCCTTAGCCATTTGAGCTATAGGTGCCAAGTCAGTTATCCACAATTTTAAAAAGTATTACTGTTAAAAGGGCTTGAGGGAAATTCCATTTAAGTACTGCTCTGTAATGGTAGGAGAAGCTAAGGAGAGAAACAGGGATAGAGTTTCAAGCACAAATGTCTTTAAGGTAGGTCAAGACCAGGGTCCAAATGAGATCACCTAGGAATGGTCCCCTTTAAACTATTAGTATGAGGCTTCTGGGTGGGAAGAACCAAAGGGCAGGGAGAATAAGAACATGGATTCTGCATTAAGGCAGAGCTGGGATCATCCATTTACTCAACAAATACTAACTGAGCACCTGCTATGTGTCAGGCACTGTCCTAGACTCTGGAGAATAAATATAGCAATGAAGAAAACAGAAGCTCCAGTCTCACTGACTTTACAGTCAAGTTGGGTGTAGGGGATGAATGGCAAATAAGTAAAGAAACATAATGTCAGGAAGTGGTAAACGCTAGAAAGAGAACAAGAAGAGGGAGAGAGAATGATGAGAGACTTGGGAAAGTTATGTAACTTCTCTACATCCTGGTTTTCTCAATGATAAAGTAAAAAGTACCTATTTAAATGGATTTTATGAGGATTAAACAAGATAATGTATATCAAGTGTTTTGTACAGTGCTAGCACATAGCACTGGAATAGTCAGCTCTTAACTCTTATTATCTCAAGAGGCAAACAGGGTGGGCTGCAGAAGGTCCCCTGACTTAGAGGGAGGCTAAGAACACTTCCCTGAAATGCAGTAAAAAAAAAACAAAAACAAGAGTTCTGGAAGGCCTCTAAATAGTTATGCTATTTTAATTGTGTTTTAATGCTACTTTACTGTGTTTTAATCAGCAAGTTGTATTAATAAAACTTAGCATCTTATCTAAAGGTGTTGGTTAATGTACCATTTTGGGAAGACTTTTTAAAGTGTTCATTTACACAGAGAACTCTTTAGACTGGGTATGTATTTTCTAAAAGCATCACTTAGATTGCTGTGAACAGGAAAAAGGGATAACATTCATGTCCAGTATGGTCTTCACAGAGTTAAAATTTTTTTTTAAAAAGACATAGTATCTTAATAAATCACCATGAAAGCAAATATGTGTTCTACTTATATTAAATGTAGTTTTAAGCTTTTAAAGTTTGACTTTTAGAATTTCAAAGTTAAGTCATTACTCTATGATGTAATTGTTTCAACAGCTGTTTTTCAGGTCTGAAAAACCAGCTGTTCCCTGATGCCATGGGTCTGCAGTGTGCCAGTTAGCCTGGTGTGGGTATGAGCCAGGGATGCCACACAGACTGTGCATGGGAAGCATCCTAAGATGTAACTTAGTACACTTTTTAGACATTTGAAATTGTAATTTTTTTCTTTAAGTATACTTAAAATTCACAAAGAATTTTTATGTTTTATGTTCTTTGATGTTGAATTTATAAAACCAAGTAAAAGCAAACTATAATTTATTCTAAGTACCGTAGGCAATGATAGAAAATGTTTAACGTCCATTAAAGATACTGGTTGCATATTATATATGTACATATATTTGTTTATTTGCTTTAAACGTGTCTCCCTCTGCCGCCCTGGCTAGACTTAGCGGGAGCATAGCTCACTGGGCTCAACAATCCTCCTGCCTCAGCTTTCTAGGCAGCTGGGACTATAGGCACCCACCACAATGCCTGGCTAGTTTTTCTATTTTTATTAATTAATTAATTTATCTTTTTTTATTTTTACTTTTTTGAGTAGAGTCTCACTTTGTTGTCCTTGGTAGAGTACTGTGGCATCACAGTTCACAGCAACCTCCAGGTCTTGGGCTCAGGTGATTGTTTTGCCTCAGCTGGAACTACAGGTGCCCACCACAATATCTAGCTATTTTTTTGTTGCAGTTTGGCTGGGGCAGGATTTGAACCCACTACCCTCAGTATATGGGGCCGGCACCCTACTCACGGAACCACAGGCGCTGCCCTATTTTTCTATTTTTAGTAGAGATGGGAGTCTTACTCTTGCTCAGGCTGGTCTTGAACTCCTGAGCTCAAGTGATCCACTTGCCTCTGCCTCTCAGAGTGCTAAGACTACAGGCATGAGCCACTGTACCTGGCCTACAGATATATTTTTAAAATATGTGTAACACAGCTTTTTGGGTTTAGATAATCCATTCTGTCAACAGGTTTTAGATTCTATTCTAATCCTTAAACATTTGGTAACCCATTATTATCTCTCTGTCATTTTTAAACTTAGAAGAATCCAAACAAAGTACTGTCCTAAAACAACTGAAGCATACAGAAGTAAAGAAAGCTTCCGTGGCGACTCTACAGAACAGCTACAGTGCCACAAACTGCTTCTTCTAAGAAACCACACCTGGCACCAGCCATATGGATGAACTAGTGGTGTTCTTCTCCATGCAGATAAAATTGGTTTCTTATAAACTGTGCATTTAAAAATAAATTTAAAAGTAAACAAGTGTAATAATCTTTAATCCAAGCATGTGTGCTTGCTTTGGCAGCCCTTATTCCAGCTATATGGAGGATCTTAACCTGGGATCCACTGACAGCCGTGAGGACCCTGAAACTGCATGCACATCATTTTCGTAGGGGTAGAATTTGGGAAGAAGGTAAGTGGTCACAGCTATCAGTGTCTTAAGCTGATCTGTGGTTCCCAAATATCTAAGAATCATGGGCTTAAAGGCTCCCCAGCCCCACATGCAAGTGTCTGTCCAGCAACAGACTGACACTAAAATATCAGCAGTTTCTCTCGTGTTAATTGTGGACACCAAAGGCTACTTGAATGCAGCACTTACCACCTGCACTGTCATTATTTACATGTCTGTCACTTCCATTGGACAATGTGTTCCTTAAGAGCATGGACAGAAACTTTCTTTGTGTGTTCCAAGTGACCAGGTCAGTAGGTACACAGTAATAAGTCTCTGTGACATTATCACCCAGTATTATTATTAGCTTGGGAGTCTGTTGTTCTTGTCAAACATGTGCTCCAGGCCAAGAGCACAGTGGCTCACATCTGGTAATCTCAGCACTCTGGGAGCCTGAGGTGTGAGGATCTCCTTGAGCTCAGGAGTTCAAGACCAGCCTGAGCAAGAGTAAGCCCCCATCTCTACTAAAGAGAGAAAAATTAACTGGGCATGGTGGTAGGTGCCTGTAGTCCTAGTTACTCAAGAGGCTGAGGCATAAGGATTTATTATTATTATTATATTATTTTTTGAGACAGAGTCTAACTATGTTGCCCTTGGTAGAGTGTTGTGGTGTCACAGCTCGCAGCAACCTCAAATTCTTAGGCTTAAGTGATTCTCTTGCCTCAGCCTCCCAAGTAGCTGGGAGTAGCCTGCCACAATGCCTGGCTATTTTTCTGTGGTAGCTGTTGTTATTTAGCAGGTGGAGGCCGGATTCAAACCCACCAGCCCTGGTGTATGTGGCCAGCACCGCTAACCTCTGAGCGACAGGTGCCAAGCCAGCATAAGGTTTCTTAAGCCCAGGAGTTTGAGGTTGCTGTGAGCTATGACACCATGGCCCTCTGCCTAGGGCGAAAGAGGAACTCTGTCTCAAAAATAAATAAATAAATAAATAAAATAAATAAATACATAAACTTAAAAAAATGCAAACACACACATGCTCCACTAGGAAACTGACTGTGTCTTATCTCCGCCTTCTATAAAGCTGCAGCATGGTGTGGGCTTTGAAATGACTGCTGGACAGGCTATAGTTCCTCTCGGCTAACAGCTTGCTCAGATTCACACTGACCACATCTTGTCTTTAAAATTAGCCCAGAGTCCCAGCAATGCAGTTGCTTCCCAGCTGTCTGTGAGAGGGTCACTGTGTTTCAGCTGTGTTTTGCTGAGTTCTTGAAGCATTTTTCCTGTCCAGCCTCATCCACTCTTGTTTCAAGTCCTTGTGTAAGCAGCTGGTAACTAGCCTGCTGACTTGAATTCTCCTCACATCCGTAACCCCATCCTGCAGGCTTCTCAACATCATCCCTCCAGAGCTTCCCTTCAGAGCTTGAAAAGAAATCCCACAGGTCTTGCTGAAGATGGTGCCTGGGCATCTGGTGGTTCCCGTGGGACATTTTATTTGTCTCTGCTTTCCAAAATTAGTCACTATTTGTTTCCTTACTTTTATGCTTAAAAAAGGGTATTTAAAATGTTATAATAGTTTCATCTCAAAAGATGTTTAAGACATGTATGTATAGCCTATTACTTTTTCTGTTTTTCAAATTAGTTGACAAATGTTTATTTTAAAATTTATAACTGAAGGTAAAAATAAAGCAGCTCCTATAGGAAGAATAAATGTACCAGCACCTGTAAAAACAACTCCAATGCTTTTTCCTCTAAAAAGCAATAATTAATGTGAAAGCTTTGCTTTTTCTTATGCCAGGTTCCAGCTGCTTCACTTTGTTTAAAACTGACTTCAAAGTTTAAACACTGTCCTGTCGCAACAAATAACCGCCCCTAGATGGAATTATCTCAAGTACTATCCTCAGTGCTCTGAATACCACACCTGCAGCCTTTTAATTCAACGTTTTATAAACTTTCCAAAGGGAGATGACAGATTTTTTTCCTGTTCCTTAACTTCTGCCTTTTGGAGAGTTGAGTTTAGTGTAAGAAGTGAGTTCTATATCTGGGGTGAATTAATAGATATTTTAGAAGAATTAAAAATTGGCATTAATATTGCTACTGTGCTGACGAAAGAAAGAAATCATAAGAAAATAAAAAAAACCGAATAGCTCCAAGTTAAAAACTTTTAAACTAAAAATCGTACCTGTAAATGCAGATGTGAGGTACAGACTGGGCTCTATTTGTGTCCGATCCATACCACCTGGCAAAGCTATGTCGAAACAAAATTTTTCAGAAGAAAATCAGTTAAGCACAGATATACTCATAATTCATTTCTATTCACTAAAAATCACACAAACCAAATATACTCCACAGTTACTCTCATAAAACCAGGTAAACCGAAGCCTGATCAAGTGTCCTTAAAGTCAAGAAGGAAGTTAAACAGCAGAATTTTAATGACCATCAATAGAAAAATACTTTACTTAGTGGATGATTATCTTTATGTATCAGAGATGAGAGAAAAGGGGAAGCAAAGAACCATGAGAGAATTTGCAATTTGTATTGTATAGCAGAAACACATGGGTCATTTCTGCTAAGGTTAAAAGTTTCCACAGATTCTCTTACCTAAGAATTTAATCGTTACAAAAAGCAGAGCACAGTCTCCCTGGTCCCCAGGCCAGCCTGAGGCCTGCTGCCCAACACAACCTGTGGGAACAGCCAATGGGGCTGCAGGGAGCACAAAAAGGCAACACCCTGTTAAACCAAAGCAGATTTTAATAGGAAAACAGGTTGTGAGAAAATTATTTTTATGGCCAGAGAATTAGTAAGTAGAGAAAAGTTAAATAACGGAAGAGAGGAATCTGCAGCAGACAAAGATCTCAAGCCAACAAGACTCCTGGGGTTCAAGGGCGGGGGCTGTGCTCATGCTGTAGATCTGTGCTCAGTCAATCTATAACCTGCAGTAAGTGTTATTTCAAACACATCCTCGGGGTGGGGTGACATGAAAAATTCACAATACAGCATAATCTAAGTCTCTTTTCTAATTTTCTCCAAGATTAAAATCAGTCATTTCTCAAGCTGCTTTATTTCACAAAAATTTCAGATGGATTTCACAAGGAGATAAGACATTTAAATGACCCAGAGTGTAAGGCACTACACATTTCATTACACCAAACAATATATTTTCTCTGAAGACATTCATGTTAAATTATTGTAGTTAAACTGTAGAAAACTTAAGAAATTAATGGATGCAATGAAGAAAAATTAAAGCTAAAAATATTAATTTTAGAGGAAAATATAGTTTTATAAATATGACATTGTACACAAATACAATTATTTGTATATTTGAAATCCACAAATAGACCAACAGTAAATATCCAATTTTGATATAGTTAAAAAAAAAATCTTTAAATGCATTAAAAGTGCTTACTATGACCTTAACTACTGAATGCTATCTCTGTTCTCTGTTCACTTCTACCCTAAGTTTCCAAGAGGGAGGGAAGAAGTCATAGTGCTTGGTCTCCAGCTTACTAGAGCTGCCTTTCAGATCAGGCACAGAGCATTCAGCACAAACGTGAAAACAAAGACATGAGTGCCACCTCCCAGGACTTCTGCACTGAAGAACCATTTGTTTGCAGCAAGTAATGCGAATACTACCTACATAATTGGGTTGATAAAGGATCTTAGCAGAGTTTGTCACATATTGGAAGCGTATATACATGGTAATGATTACATATTGTTTTGCCATTATTTTGATTTCTACAAAAGATATTTTCTAACAATTAAAAAAAAGCCACTTTCTCAGTACAGAGTTGACTATTTGTAACTTATTTGACTAGGAGCTTCATAATTCTCACTTGCTGAATAGGGTTATTGGGAAGGTAAGGATCAAAGTTGCAAACACAACCTACAACCAGGTCAACACGACCTAAAAACTGCTTGTCAAGATTGTAGAGTCTTAAATCTCCTCATCATACTGGCTCAAAATTGAAAAACATAATACTAGTATTTAAGTCAAAGGATGATAAGAGAAATTTTCTAATTATTTGATTTATAAATTTCTATGGAAATTTTGAGTGGGTAATACTGACTAGAAACTGAGTCATAAATTATCTATGAATATAATTTATCTTTTTATCTTTACCATAAAAAGCAGATGTTAGTGTTTAACTGTTTGAAGATAACATAAAATAAAGAATAAGTGATCTTAGCTTTGGAAATAGCGTCCTAGGCTGGGAACACACAAGCACTACGGAACAAGCTTTAAATGCAGGCCCATGCTGGGACTGAACTGCCTGTGTGCTCCATGCTTCTTCTAAACACTCCCCTTATCTCAGTATGTCAGCTTTTCATTTTAAATAATCATTCAAAATCTTGTGGTTATATGGTGCCAATTGAAAGTAAGCCATGTTATAGTTAGTGCACAAGCTTTTCAAATACTGTACCTAAAAGGATAGAAATTTGGGCTGTATAATGACTATACTCTTACATTTAAAAAACATTTACTTTTGGCTTGCAAGTTTATTTCTGCTCTTTAATGCTATCTTCAGTAATAATCACTGGTATAGCAACACTTAAATCTATAAATCTTCATAATATTACTTTAAATAAATTCTTTACAAATTATTTAAGAAAGCTGTATAGCGCTACAGGGCTGTTAACTGTAAAACAAGGCTACAAAGATGAAGGTCCCCCAAAATATGAGTTTCTAAACCCATATAACAAACCAATTTTTGAGACAGAGTCTCACTTTGCCACCCTTGGTAGAGTGCTGTAGCATCACAGCTCACAGCAGCCTCAAACTCTTGGGCTGAAGTGATTCTTTTGCCTCAACCTCCCAAGTAGCAGGGAATGTAGGTGCCTGCCACAATGCCCAGCTATTTTTAGAGATGAAGTCTTGCTCTGGCTCAAGCTGGTCTTGAACCTGTGAGTTCAGGCAATCCACCCACCTCGGCCTCCCCAGAGTGCTGGGATTACAGGTGGGAGCCACCGCTCCCAACCCAAAACATAAATTTTTAAATGGGTTATTTCCAGAATTTAAAACAAAATCTGGCTGGGTGTGGTGGCTCATGCCTGTAATCCTAGCACTCTGGGAGGCCAAGACAGATGGATTGCTTGAGCTCACAAGTTCGAAACCAGCCTGAACACGAGTGAGACCTCATCTCTACTAAAAATAGAAAAACTGAGGCAAGAGGATCTCTTGAACCCAAGAGTGGAGGTTGCTGTGAGCTATGACGTCATGGCATTCTACCCAGGGCGATAGCTTGAGATTCTGTCTCAAAAAATAAATAAATAAATAAATAAATAAAATACATAAAACAAAATCTAATGAGGAGACATCTAAAATTGGTAACATTGGGCGGCACCTGTGGCTCAAGGAGTAGGGCACCGGCCCCATATGCTGGAAGTGGTGGGTTCCAACCCAGCCCCAGCCAAAAACTACAAAAATAAATAAATAAATAATAAAATTGGTAACATTCAGGGTAGCAGCATCTTTATATTAATTTGAGTTTGCTGGGAAAAAAAAAAACCCAATAACATTATTAAGTTACTTGAAAATATATTAAAAGAAGTTAGCAGATTTTAAACAATCAGGCCAGATCTTCCAAATTAAGTTACTCATTGGTTACATATTTAGTAGATATATCAACTCTTTCAAATCATAGTATTTTCAGAAATAGGATCTCGGCAACATCAAAGTGTATACCCAACTGCCAAGACATTAATTATCAATTAAGAGAATAGATGACCCAACTATCCTGAATGCAGAACATCATTCATTTGAAATACATACATTTAACTATTAAAGCTCGTTATAGGTATTTGAGTACTTGAACATAGTCCCGTGTGGTTACATCAGAGCATGCCTGCCTTTTAGGGACAGTCCAGCATTAACCCTGGGTTGAGAACAGAGTAAGGAGACAATTTTATCTGCAACGCACTTCCTGTTGGTTGAATAGACTATGAAACAGCTACCAAAACACATTTCTCTCCAATAATTCTTTATAAAAGCATGACCTATTGGTTTAAAAGCTAAAAGAATCTTACAAATTACAATAGGTCTGCTTTGTGAAAGAACCCATGCATGTCCCATGATTTCATTTACGGGATGTACAAACTAAGCCAACTAATGGAGGCTGTAGGAGGTCAGAATAGTGGCTTTGTGCTGGGGGGAGGGTTGGAATTGTAGCTAAAAGCAAACTGAGAGTCTTCAGAGGTGCTGGCTGTGTTCTGTTTCTTGACCTGAGTACTGATTGTACAAGAGTGCCCCATTTATTAGAATTCTTTGAGGTGTATGATAATGAAATGTACTTTTCTGTATGTATATCATTCTCCCAGGAAAAGTTAAAATTATAGCTGAGTTTCAGCAATTAAAAGGTGATAACTTTGTAGTTTTAAACTTTTTTTCCGAAGATGAAATAGCCAAGTTACTAACCTTACTAGGTAACTTTAGCATCAAGAGAATAGATAACTGCTGACTACAGAGATAAATTCCTATCTATGTTATTTCTTAAAACCTTGAAATAACAGTACGCTGAAATTATTCAGAAGTAGAGGGTAACTTTTTGTTATGGTTGCTCTAGTTTAACTCTCAAAAAGCTCGCTACCTAGGGTACTTTATGATTATTAGCCATTTACTTTAAATGAAAGTACAAACTCTAATCCAATTTTAACTAATCTTGAAAGCATTTCTAAAATCTCAATACATTATATAACTGCACATTTAATTCCTTTCTTGATACAAAAATGTTTGCTGTTTCATTTTATGTCTGCAAAGCAATAATATCATAACTACACTTAAACTTGACAATTCAATTATAATACACAGACTGTTAGTGGTCACTATTACAACATTCTTATAAATGATATTCAATAACTACACCAAAGCTGAAGGCAAAGTAACTCCCTATTTACTAAACAGTTTGAAGCTAAGTGGCTCTATAAACTGCACACAGAAAACTGAGATGGAAATCCATCTAAAACATGAAGACTTCTCTCAAATTATGGCTTGTAATTATCACTAAAAATACAATCTATTATCTCTGCAGCCTTTACAGTGGGTTTTGCCATATCTAGCTATTCCTAACTCAATTTGGAAACAAAAATTAAATGTGACATAGTGGCCAGTTCACTTCCCCTAGGCTAGACTTGGTAACTTTTGAAAGAGTGAAAGAATGAAAAATGAGCTTTCAAACACGGGAAGCCACTAGAAAATAAGAACACCACCATTCTATATTCTAAAGTAAGAGCTTTAAAGATTTTCTGTTGAATAGTAAGTTTCAGAGCAAGGGGGAGGGAAGGAAAGGGGGGTTTCTGCTCACTGTCATGTGTACAGACATGTGGGAATGTGGGAATAGGGGCCAGTCCAAGTTCTCCGTTACTGTTACTGGGGGTAATAGTTCCAAGCTGTGCGGCACAGCTGTACCGGCCCTGCCAGCAAGGCTAGCGCAGCAGTGCTTTGATAGCATGGGGCCCCGAAGTATCAGGATATAGAGAAGGCAGCAGTTGTTGGCTGTGAAAACAGTCTGATACAAACCAGATGGGAACTTACTAGCTGGGTACCACAAAGGAAAACAATTGGCTCATTCAACAAAGTCAGGCCCCTGCCCCAGAGAATTCACAGAAGACAATAACAGTCACCCAGAGTTGACACAAACAAGAAACAGCCATGTGGTTACAGTTTAAAGAATTGTTTTTCCTTAGACTAAACAAAGTTTTGATTTCCAATTCTCATATTCATTAATTGTAGTTGGTGTTCAGACCCTTTTGCCAAAGACATATATTTCATTTACTGAACATATCCTTTGTGACAACAAGAGAAATATATAGGGACAGAGAAACTAATTTTGCCCTGTGTCCTGTAAAGTGTTTCCAACATAGGCTAAGCTATTTCAGGAAACTGGCAAATTTAGAAAATTGATTGGTCATGCTGACACAGTAATTAGAAAATATCCATACTTTTGGACTTATTCCTACATCCAGATTTAGGTGAATGTAGGCAGAATGACACAAAAGGCAATTGTCATAAGGCTTCCAACAGAACAACATTTCTACCCAAGCACTCACGGGGAAAAGTACTGTGTTTTCCATAACCTAAGTGGAAGAGGCTCGTCATACAAAAAGGTGCCCATCCACTCTGACAAGTATGACAAAGATCAACAATTAGATTTCAAAATACTTTTTGGCAATAATATTTCACTTAAAGACCTTTGTTGGTATGTATTCCACGACAGAGTAACTTATATTACTATTTTAACAAGAAGTAAACAGCATTCTAGCTTAAAATAATTCACAATTAACTGAATTTTTGCTATTAGAAGCTCCAGCACAACTTTGGCCTCTTAATTTACTCCTAACTTCAAAAATACACCCCAGCAGCGCCCGTGGCTCAGTGGATAGGGCACTGGCCACATATACCCAGACTGGCAGGTTCAAACCCGGCCTGAGGCCACCTAAACAACAATGATAACTGTGTCAAAAAATAGCTGATCATTATGGCGGGTGCCTATAGTTCCAGCTACTTGGGAGGCTGAGGCAAAAGAATCATTTAAGCCCAAGAGTTTGAGGTTGCTGTGGACTGTGATGCCATAGCACTTCACTGAGGGCAACACAGTAAGAATCTGTCTCTAAATACATAAATAATTAAATAAATAAAATAAACCCCAGAAAGTCTTACATTTATAATCACCAGTCTTAGGTCATGGATAAGAAGTCCAGGGAGAAACTGAAAATAATGAGATATATTTACAAAGAATTTGTCAAGCACATATTCAAAAATATAATTCAGTGATCCTATTTTATTTTGTTTTTATAATAAAAAATAATAATTTGATTTCTTAAAGTAAAAAGACATATACCTGCGGACTTGTGAAAATGACTGTGGTGTAAGAGACAGAACTTGGGTCTCCCATTTACAGTGGCTACACTGCCCAGATTATTCCCACTGCCACATCCCATCCTAAAAGCTATGGCTGAACATTCAAAAACGCCTTTCCTATTCCATTAGCTTTTTCATCTCATGCAGAGTAATTCTGAAATAAACCAGAGAAACAGAAGCGGAACAACAATTTAGTGTGGAGGTTTATGCCACCTTAAGCATTTCCAGCCATCGGTATTTCAGTCCTGTACTCTGCTGCGCACATATATATGTATGTATGTGTGTGTGTATATATGTGTCTGATATTCCTTTTCTCTGTCCTAAAGTCAAACTAAATTTGACTTTTAAAAAAATATTTAGTCAAATTTGATTTGAGCAACAGGGCTAGATAACCAATCATTTTGACTAAATTTAATTGTCAAATTCAAGAAACAGGTTTGTGCTTATGTTACAAGCTGAATTCTCACATATAACTAGGAAAGGAAAAAAAAACAAGAAAATATATTATTTCAGTGTTAGAAAAGAGGAATTAGGCAAAAATGCATCAAACATCAATGAATCAATACTGTTAAACATCTGTTAAACTTTTTTGTTTTTTTTTTTTGAGACAGAGTCTTACTTTATTGCCCTCAGTAGAGTGCTGTGGCATCACACCTCACAGCAACCTCAAACTCCTGGGCTTAGGTGATTCTCTTGCTTCAGCCTCCCAAGTAGCTGGGACTATAGGTGCCCACCACAATGCCTGGCCATTTTTTGTTGCAGTTTGGCGGGGCCTAGGTTTGAATCTACCACACTCAGCATGTAGGGCTAGTGCTCTACCCATGGAGCCACAGGCGCTGCCCTTGTTGAAAGTTTTTCTCAACACGTGAAGTTAACTCCAGCAAGGCAATTAAAAAATGTGGCTTGCCTGGGATTCATTAGTAAATGTATTTCTTAGACCAGGCATCCTCAAACTACGGCCTGCAGAACACATGCGGCCCACCTAGGACATTTATCTGGCCCGCCAGGTGTTTTTGCCGCTGCTGCCTATCTTGCTTAGCAGACGACTTGTCCCGTGGCCCACAGTCCAGCCCTCCAACAGTCTGAGGGACAGTGAACTGGCCCCCTGTTTAAAAAGTTTGAGGACCCCTGTCTTAGACCTTTGGATAATTCATGAAAAAAAATAGAGTTAGTTTCATTTCTACTATTAGGCATATCAATAATTGTTTATATACATACACATCTTTAGAAATTGTCCATTTCAACTTTTATGAGGTGTTTATATATACATATAAAGATATGACCTAATGGATGGCATAAATTTAAGGAAAATGTTTAACAGGTCTTTTCTAATCTTACAAATGGTTCTGAATACAATTTCAGAGAAGGCAAGGGCTAAATCATAGCAAATCTTTTAGGTCACAGTCTGGATTTTATTCTGGTACAAAAAGTCATTGGTGGGTTTGAGCAGGGAGTCAAGTGATCTGATTCATATTTTGAAAGATTATTCTGGCTCTGGGAGGAGTATAGACAATCGGAGACCAGGAAGGAGAAAAGGAGTATCAGCTAAGAAACTTATTAGGATAACACTAAGATTGAAAATACTATGCCTAAAAAATCAACTGCACAACTACAGAAGGTAGGAAATTCAGCTGGATACTCCATTGCTGACAAAACTTAGCCAGCTTTATTAAAATACTGAAAACAGTATCAGGCAGCAGTTTTTAACACCTTGTCTGAAGACTGAGATGATCAGAAGAATGAGGTTATTTAACCTCTTTGAGCCATAAGTCGTCTTATCTGTACAACAACTACCATAAAAATATCTTAATAGAGCGCAAGGAAATGAAATAGTTATTTGAGGAGCTTCAAAATAGAGTAAAATCCCTCAGTAATAGAATTGACCAGGCAGAAGAAAGGATCTCTGAAATTTAAGACAAAGCTTTTGAATGTTCTCAAACACTCAAAGAAGCAGACAAATGGAGAACAAGAACTCATCATTCCCTGAGAGAGCTGTGGGATCACTCCAAAAGAACAAACATTCGTCTTATAGGAATTCCTGAAGGAAAAGAAGATGGTCCTAAAGGTACAGATGCTCAACTCAACTCCAAGAGATTATGGAGGTGAATTTCCCAAGCATTGCAGATGCTGTCTACTAGTCAGATAGCAGACAGTTTCAGAACCCCAACAAGATTCAGACCAAATAAAGCATATCCTAGACACATTGTGATTAACTTTGCCAAAGTTAAGATGAAGGAGAAAATTCTGCAAGCAGCCAGATGTAAGAAAAGCATCACCTATAGAGGGAGAAATACCAGAATGACTACAGATCTCTCAGCTAAAATCTTTCAAGCCAGAAGAAGATGGTCATCGACCTTTAATCTCCTAAAACAGAACAACTTTCAGCTCAGGATCTTGTATCCAGCTAAACTGAGTTTCATTTGTGATGGAGAAATCAAATACTTTAATGACATACACATGTTGAAGAAATTTTCCATAACTAAACCAGCTCTCCAGGAAATTCTCAGACCCATCCTCCACAATGCTCACCACCAAAGTAAACTCACCCAGAAATTTTTCAACAAACCCCAACTTCCACAGTGATAAAAAAATTAAAAACATCCACTGGACATTTGAAAAACATGACACTCAAAACACTACCATGGGCTTGACACCTGTAGCTCAAGTGGCTAGAGTGCCAGCCACATAAACCCAAGCTGGCAGCTTTGAACCACGCTTGGGCCTGCCAAACAACAATGACAACTACAACCAAAAAATAGCTGGGCACTGGCAGGCACCTGTAGTCCCAGCTACTTGGGAGGCTGAGGTAAGAGAATCACTTAAGCCCAAGAGTTTGAGGTTGCTGTGAGCTGTATGATACCATGGCACTCTACCTAGGGTGACATAGTGAGACTCTGTCTCAAAAAATACTAATAATAATCACGGGAATGGTTTAAATTGTCCTCTAAAGAAGCACAGGTTGGCTGAATATTTACATAAACTCAGACCAGATATCTGATGCATACAAGAATTTTATCTTACCTTAAAGGATAAAAATAGACTCAAGTAGAAGGGTTGGACATCTGTAATACAGGCAAATGGAAATAAGAAAAAAGCCAGGATTGCAAATTTATTTTCAGATACAACTGGTTTCAAATCAACAAAGAAAGAAAGATAAGGATGGTCACTACATATCCTTAGTAGAAAGGAAATACCCAACATGAAGAGATTTCAATAATTAACATTTATGAACCCTGCCAGAATGCTCCTCAATTTATAAAGCAAACTCTAATGGATATGAACAACTTGATATCTTCCTGCACTATAATAGTTAGAGATTTTAATAGCCCTTTGACAGTCTTAGATAGATCCTCCAAGAAGAAACTAAACAAAATTAGACTTAAACTTGACCCTAGAACAAATGGACTTAGCAGACATCTATAAAACATTTCATCCTAATAAAACTGAATATCCATTCTTCTCATCAGACCATGGATCATACTCCAAAATTGATCATATCTTAGGACACAAGACTAACCTCAGCAAATTTAAAAGAATAGAAATTATTCCTTGTATCTTCTTGGACCACATGGAATAAAAGTTGAACTCAACAGTGACAGGAATCTTCATATTCAAACAAAGTCATAGAAACTAATCTTAGGCTGAATGATAGCTGGGTCAAAGACAAGATCAAGAAGGAAATCACCAAATTTTTGGAACAAAATGATAAGACACAAATTATCAAAACCTGTGGGATTCTGCAAAGGCAGTCATAAGAGTCATTATAGTGTTGGAAGCCTTCATCAAGAAAACAGAAAGAGAGGAAGCCAACAACTTAATGAGCCACCTCAACCACCTGGAAAAGAAAGAGCAGTCCAACCCCCAAATCTAGCAGATGAAAGAAATAACCACAATTAGGGCAGAATTAAATGAAATTGAAAACAAAAGAATCATTCAGAAGACCAATGAAACAAAAGATTGTTTTTCTGAAAAGATTATTAATTGATAAACCTTTGGCCAACCTAACCAGAAACAGAAAAGTAAAACTTCTAATATCATCAATCAGAAATGATAAAGGAGAAATAACAACAGACACTTCAGAAATACAAAAAAAATCCTCAATGATTACTACAAAAAAACTCAGAAATATGAAAATCTGAAGGAAATAGACCAATACCTGGAAGCATGCCACCTTTCTAGACTGAACCAGAAAGAACTAGAAATTTTGAATAGACCTATATCAGTCACTGAAAAAGCATCAACAATATGAAATCTCCCAAAAAAGAAAAGTCTCAGGGACCAAATGGCTTCACATTAGAATTCTACCAAACCTTTAAAGAGGAACTAGTACCTATATTATACAACCAGAAGGAAGACTGGCTCAGCACCAGTAGCACAGTAGTTATGGTGCCAGCCACATACACCAAGGATAGCGGGTTTGAACCCGGCCCAGGCCAGCTAAACAACTGCAACAACTATAGATGAAAGGCCTATATGCCTCTGGCCAAAAAAGCCGTTTGAGAGAGAGCAGTGAAAAGACTTTGTGCAAGCCTACTTGTGAGAAACTGAGGCAGAATCTCATATGGCTGGAGTTGGTTGCGGGCCTAAAAACCACCTGACCTAAGGTCGGCCTGGTTGGTTGTGGGTGTAAAAACCCCCTGACTTAAAGCCCACATGGGAGCGGAGGTTTGCACACAAATTTCTGTATGCCCTAAAAGTTTCTTCATGCCTTGTTTAAAAGATCGAAGTAACTGTCTCCAAATGGCGAGGTCAGTAGGACAGATTTTCAAACCATCTCTTTCCTCCATAGCCTCAGGCTTCATCAGATAAGAACAAAAGAAGTAATGGCTAACATGTTCTCCATTAAGTTATGTTAAACTAGGTTATGTTGAAAAGGTTATGCTAAAAGGTATATGTTGGGTGGATTATACTAGGGAGGAGCCACTCACTCACGAGGTACTCACAAGGTGTTTAAATGGATTAATGAAGTCACTGATGTCCAGTGCACATGTGCAGAGGGAAAATCATTGATGCCCAGTGCACATGTGCAGAGAAATCGTAATGAATATTAATGAGGTCATTGCTGTATGGTGTGCATGCAAAAAATTGACTAAATAAATCAACAGTAAAGAAAGCTCACCACTTTGCCTGAGAGAGCAAATGGTCACCTTTATTTAAAAACAATTTCAATAAGCTTGTTTATTCTCCACAACATCACTTTTCCGTGAGACCCTAACAGCAACAAATAACAACAACAACAACAACAACAAAAATAGCCAGGCAATGTAGCAGGTGCCTATAGTCCCAGCTACTTGGGAGACTGAGACAGGAGAATAGCTTGAGCCTAAGAGTTTGAGGTTGCTGTGAGCTGTGACACCATGGCACTATATCAAGGGCAACACAGTGAGACTGTATCTCAAAAAAAAAAAAAAAAAAAAAAAAGAAGGAATACAGGAATACTTTCCAATACATTCTATGAAGCAAATATCACCCTGATACTCAAACCAGGAAAGGATTCAACAAAGAAAGAAAATTATAGACCAGTATCATTAATGAATATACATGCAAAAATATTCAATAAGATCTTCTAAGGCGCCAGCCACATACACCTAAGGTGGCAGGTTCAAATCCAGCCCAAGCCCGCCAAAAACAACAATGATGGTTGCAACCAAAACAAATAGCTGGGCGTTGTGGCAGGCACCTGTGGTCCCAGCTACTTTGGGAGGCTGAGGCAGGAGACTCGCTTGAGCCCAGGAGTTGGAGGTTGCTGTGAGCTATGATACCACAGCACTCTATCCAGGGGAACAGCTTGAGGCTCTGTCTCAAAAAAAAAAAAAAAAAGATCTTAGCAAACAGATCAAAACAACACATCAAAAAAATTATAAACCACGATCAAGCTGGTTTTATTCCAGGGTTACAAGGTTGGTTCAACATACATAAATCTACAAATACAACACATCACATAAATAAAATAAAAAACAAAGACCATATGATTTCTCAATTCATGCAGAAAAAGCTTTTGATAATATCCAGCATGTTTTCATGATCAGAACACTTAAGAAAAAAAGCTTAGATGAGTCATTTCCTAAACTGATAGAGGCCATTTACAGCAAACCCACAGCCAATATCATATTGAATGGAGTAGAATTGAAAACATTTCCACTCAGATCAGGAACTAGGCAAGGATACCCACTACCTCCACTGCTATTCAACATAGTAATGGGAGTCTTAGCCATCACGATCAGGCAAGAGAAGGTGATCAAGGGTATCCAAATGGGGTCAGAGGAGATCAAACTCTCACTCTTCACAGATGATATGATCCTATACCTGGAAAACCCCAGGGACTCAATTAGAAGTGATCAAAGAACACAGCAGCGTCTCGGCATACAAAGTCAATACTTACACATCAGTAGCTTTTATATATGCCAACAACAGTCAAGCTGAAAATACAGTCAAGGACTCTCTTCCTTTTATAGTGCCAAAGAAGATGAAATATCTGGGAATTTACCTTTAAAAGGATGTGAAAGATCTCTATAAAGAGAATTATGAAACTCTGAGAAAAGGAACAGCTGAAGATGCTAACAAATGGAAAAACATACCATGCTCATGGCTGGGAAAAATCAACATTGTTAAAATGTCCATACTACCCAAAGCAATCTACAGATTTAATGCAATCCTTATTAATGCACCAATGTCATACTTTAAAGAGCTCGAAAAAATAGTGCTTTGTTTTATCTGGAATCAGAAAAGAGCCTTGACTAGCCAATATATTACTCAGAAATAAAAATGAATCCGGAGGTATCAAGTTACCAGACTTCGGGATATACTATAAATCTATAGTGATCAAAACAGCATGGTACTGGCACAAAAACAGAGCAGTAAATTTATGGAACGGAATAGAAAAGCAAGAGATGAACTCAGCTACTTAATCATCATTTGATCTTTGATAAGCCTATCAAAAACATTTAGTGGGAGAAAGACTCCCTCTTTAACAAATGGTGCTGGGTGAACTGGCTGGCAACCTGTAGAAGACTGAAACTGGACCCCCACCTTTCACCATTACTAAAAATTGATTCTCACTGGATAAAAGATTTAAACTTAAGACATGAAACTATAAAGATACTTAGAGAGAGTGCAGGGAAGCACTTGAAGAATCAGCCTGGGAAAATATTTTATGAGGAGGACCCCCTAGGCAGTTGAAGTAACACCAAAAATATATTACTGGGATCTGATCAAACTAAAAAGCTTCTGCACAGCCAAGTAAGTAAAGCAAACAGACAACCTTCAGAATGGGTGATTTTTGCAGATTATGCTTCCAACAAAGATCTGATAACTAGAAATCAAAGAGAACTTAAACTAATAAGAAAAGAACAAATAACCCCATTTTTATGTGGGCAAGAGACTTGAATAGAAACTCCTCTGATGAAGAAAGGCACATGGCCTACAAACACATGAAAAAAATGCTTATCATCCTTAATCAGAGAAATGCAAACAAAACCACTTTGAGATATCTAAGTTCAGCAAGATTAGCCCACATCACAAAATCCCAAACTATGGAAGTTGGCATGGATGCGGAGAGAAGGGAACACTTCTACACTGCTGGTGGTACTGCAAGCTAATACGACCATTTTAGAAATAAGTTTGGAGAATACCCAAGGAACTAAAAGTAGACCTACCATTCAATCCTACAATTCCTCTACTAGGTATATACCCAGATGATCAAACATCATTTTACAACAAAGACATTTGCACCAGAATGTTTATTGCAGCCCAATTCGTAATAGCCAAGACATGGAAACAGCCCAAGTGCCCATCAACCCATGAATGGATTAACAAATTATGGTATAGGTACACCATGGAATACTATGCAGCCATAAAAAAGATGGAGACTTCATATCTTTTATGTTTACCTGGATGGAGCTGGAACATATTCTCCTTAGTAAAGTATCTCAAGAATGGAAAAAAAAAGTATCCAATGAACTCAATACTACTGTGAAATCAATATATAATCACCTACACACTCATACAAATGGTAAAACATAATTATAGTCTGGAAAGTAGGAGGGAAGAGAAGAGAGAGGGGAGAGGAAGGGAGGGGTGAGTTCAGGAGGAGGGAGGGTATTTGGGGAATCTCAACTAATGTGCATAATCCAATGGTACATTACAAAACTATTAAGAAAAGAGTATAATTGTCTTACCACAACAAATAAGTGAGGTGACGGATAATCAGTCTGATGTAAGAATTTTACATTGCATATGAAATAAGTACACTGAACCCCATAAATGCATCAATGTACACAGTTAAGATTTAATTAAAAAATGTATCTTAACATACTTATAAGTTTGCTATAAGGATGAAAGCTACAATATATGAGAGTTCCTTATCAGTTGTGAAGCACCAGTGACAGATGTCAGTTTTACCATTCCAGATTTGAGAAGAGAAAGACACCTCCCATGCTTGGTGGTGACTGAGATCTTTCCTAGAGTAACTCTATGCAAGATAAATTGACTATTTAGGGCAGTGTTTTTCAAATTTTTTAATCTCATGGCACACTTGAACCTACAGTTAAACTTTTGTGACACACTTAAATTATGTTGATCAAAGAAAAGAGTAAAAGAAAGAATATACTTATACTTTGAACTACTTTTGAAAATAATTTAATGATCCTTAAACATTTTTGCAGCATATCTAAGATCCTCTCACAGCACACCAGTGGGCCACAGAATACCAGTTGAAAATTGCTGATTTAGAGTATAATCAGTGGAGCTGATTATAATCAACCCAGGAACTTGGAAAAATATTATAGTAGGATTAGTAAAAGGAATATACAAGTAGACTTTGGGTTATGATTGCTATCATCAAATATTTGAAAGGTTGTCCTTACTGAAAGACCTGTTTCTAACATTCAATAGGGTAGAACTAGAACCAGAAGGTGAGACGTTAGGGAGAGGCATGTGCTAACTCAGAAAGAACAAATCGTGCTTTTCATCCATAAAATGTAGAGCAGACGAGTGTGTTCCCTGATGCTGTGGGATTACCGTTGGGGCTGACATCCTGTATGCTGGCCCTCTCGCCTTCCTTGCCTTTAAATCTTAAGAGTATTAGAGATCTTAAAACTAGGACGCTTCCCTTCTCCTTCTATACTCAGTCCTTATGTGGTGGCTCACACCTGTAATCCCAGCAGTGTGGGAGGTTGAGGAGGGAGATTCACTTGAGCTCAGGAGTTCCAGACTTGCCTGAGCAAGATTGAGACTCTGACTCATAAAAAAATGAAAAGCCCAGCTGGGCATTACTGCGCGTTCCTATAATCCCAGTGGCTTCAGGAGATTGAGGCAGCCCAAGTCTCAGGTTGCAGTGAGCTATAATGCCATTGCACTCTGCTCAGGGCATAGGGTGGGACTCTGTCTCAACAACAACAACAACAACAACAAAAAGCAAAGAAATAAAAATAAAAAATAAGGAAGGAAATAAAATAATAATAATAAATAAAAGTAATCTCCTTCTTACCCACAGCTTCTTTTTTTTGAGGCAGGGTCTCATTCTATCACCCAGGCAGTGGTGTCATCGTATGTCCCTGGAACTTCAAACTCTTGGGCTTAAATGATCCTCCTGGTTCAACCTCCCAAGTAGCTGAGACTACAGGTATACATCATCATGCTCAGCTAATTTTTTTTTTTTTTTTGAGACAGAGTCTCACTATATCACCCTCGGTAGAGTACCGTGGTATCACAGCTCACAGCAACCTCAAACTCTTGGGCTTAAGCGATTCTCTTGCCTCAGTCTCCCAAGTAGCTGGGACTACAGGCACCCACCACAACACCCACCTATTTTTTGCTGCAGTTGTCATTGCTGTTTAGCTGGCCCAGGCCAGGTTCAAACCCGCCAGCCTCGGTGTATGGGGCTGGTGCCATAACCATTGTGCTACAGGCACCAAGCCATGCTCAACTAATTTTTCTTTCTTTTTTTTTTTCTGTAGAGATGGGGTCTCGCTCTTGCTCAGACAGGTCTTGAACTCCGGACTCAGGCAACCCTTCTGCCCTAGCTTCTATAGGACTACAAGTGTGAGCCACTGTGCCAGGCCTGGCTTTTAGTAAGGTTTGCACTGTCAGCTCTCAGATATCACATGGAAGCATACAATGTTAATTTGTGTTCCATGGTAATATTAATTTTGATCAGTCAATCAAGGTGCTATCTGTTTTTCCTTTCCCTAATGAACCAAATTTGAGGAGATACTTTAAGGTCACCCAAATATCCTGCTCCTCATCACAATTTCCCTCTGGGTATGGCAGTCATTGATGATTTTTGCCTGACCTAATCTTTACTATGATAGTTATAAAACACTGACTTTCTAACATTAGCAGTCATTTCAGACTCTTGGTATTCTTCTGAAAACTCTTTTTCTTCATAGCACTTATCATCTGATTGTTGCAAATCTGTTTTCTTATTTTGTTTCTTTTTTAAAGTCTGTTATGCCCATAAGTATATAAACTCTCTGAACAATGTCCGGAACATATCAGTTACTCAAGAATAAATGAAGGAATGGAAACAAAGGGAAAGAAAACTATTAACAAAGCCCCATACTAGCTACCTTAATGTATTTGATCCAATATGTATTTACTGGCAACCTACTACTTAAGGTAGTATGGCAGAGAACAGGTAGTGGAAGGGTGAATGGAACAAGGCCACTGCCTCCAAGGAATTTAGAGCTTTACTCTCTAGATTCAGATTATATATATAAAAAAATCATAATAGGTATGATAAAAGGGCTAAAAATAAAATGTATCCTAAATGGCATAAACACCTTAAAAAACACCAGAGGGGACCAAGAATGCTGTTTCTAGGGTGGGGAGGCAGTACTAGATGGCAGGGAAGAAGAAAATTCTAGATGCTAAGGGCAGGTGGACTGGGAGGAGCTTGGATTTGACCAAAAGCAAATAATATGGTCTAAGTCACAGGGGATAGCAGGGTGAGGGGCTGAGAAGGACTAGAATTACTAAGTGTATATGGTCACAAGTGACCTTAAGAATTCTCAGGCCCCATCCACTCTCATTCTGCAGAGGAGAACAGGGATGCTGTTTATTCCATCCTCTGGCTCTTTCTCCCCTGAGCTTCCTCCCTGACTTCCTGCTCTTTCCTCTGTCCCTCTGTCCTTCCTCTCCATCTCACTTACCACCCCCTTTCCCACTTGGAGCTGTATCTTTCTGCTCTCAGAACTACATCTTTCTCTCTCTAATTGTATCTGATAGAATCAGGTGGGACTGACCAGCCCAGACAGGGTCAAACTCATGTCCCTCCCAGGAAGTAGGAATGCCGCCAATAGCTGCCCTCTCTGAGCCTTTAAAATAAATCCCTATCCGCCATAACCCACATGTGGAATTCCTTTCCTGATTCCACCCACCTGCATCCAGGTGGGAATAAAGACCACATTACTCCTACAGAATGGGGGTCTGGTTTTCCTTTTTTGTCTCGCCTTGGAATAATCTTTCATCCTTGGGTCCAGAACCTTTCAGTATCAAGGGTAGAAATGAGATGCGATCAAGGCAGATGGAAAGGTTACCTTTATAGGGGAGAAAAGGACAGCTCCATCTTCAAGCCAAAAAGAAAAAAATCAAAAGATTAATGTAGAGCCCCAAGAAGGTGGAGCTAGAGTAGTCACAAATATCCATGAAAGAGGAGACTTTATATTAAAAGAAAATTGAAAAAATAAAGCTGAGACCAGGGGTGTAGGGGGATGGACTGGAATAAGTACTATTTGGGAGCTAAGATCAATATGAAATAAAAGAATTACTGGGGAAAGACAAAAGTCCAGTACAAACTCCATACCACACACGACAGTTTGCTAAATGACTATGACTGCATCTTAAATCCAGCAGGAAACAAAATCAGAGACCCTTGAAATTAGGAGAAACGTAGAACAGGGATCAGTATAGATCAAGGAGACATAGAAGTCTTGGATGGTGAAAAAATAGTCCTTAAATGGGTAACCAGGAAGGGCAGGCATGATGTGGACCCAGAAATAGCCAACCAAGAAGAATAAGGACTGAGTGAATAGAGGTCCCTGGACACACAGGAGAAAGAATGCATGAATGAAGTGGCTCCACTCAAATGAACACCATCCATCTCCAAAGATCTGCTTTCTCGTCCTGTTATCCAAACCAGCCAGATCAGTTAGGGCAAGAAGCAGAAAAGAAAGCTGCATTCTGAATAAGACAGTTATACCTAAACATTCCAAGGAATAAAGTTGCTCATCATTCTCCAACCTATTGCTCTTCTAAAACCTGAGGTTTCCAAGGAGAAAAGAAAAGCTAGGCAGGATGAAAGGCAATAAAAAGCCAATCAGCACCTATTGCTTATGAACAATATCACACACATCAAGTCTCCATCTCGTCTACTCTTTAAAGGACAGGGCCCTATGTGAGAAAGGCAAATGGAGGAAGTGAACTGAATCTCCATAAGACTACAGCAGGCAGTAAGAACTATTTAAAGATGATCCGTAGACTCTCTTCAAATTCTAGTTTGTGGCTGTCACCTCCAGTCACTCTTAGCTGCATTTCTTTTCTGAATCATCACAGCTTCGCTTTGGTAGGGCATAACTTCCAAGAGCTGAGATTTGGCTCAAATTATATGTTTTTACATGTTGTACACATGAATTACAAGGGAAGAAAAACAGCATGTCATCTATTTTCTGTAGCAAACTGTATCTTAGGAGATTTTTCTTACTTAAAAAAATTTCAAGGATTTTTTATAAAGTACCAGTGTTCAGCTTAGACCTGGGCTTGGAGTAAAGGTGTGGAAAAGCTGGGCCCAAAGGCAAAAACTGCGGGTATTTTACACAAATAAAATCTTATTCTATATAACATCAATAATAATAGTGATAGTAACGGTAAAAAGCAAAATTCTTAGGGATAACAATGAAATTGTATTGTTGGCTCAGTGCCTATAGCTCAGCGGCTAGGGCACCAGCCACATACACCGGACCTGGTGGGTTCAAATCCAAGCCTAGGCCTGCCAAACAACAATGACAACTACAACCAAAAAATAGTTGAGTGTTGTGGCAGGAGCCTGTAGTCCCAGGTACTTGGGAGGCTGAAGCAAGAGAATCGCTTAAGCCCAGGAGTTTGAGGTTGCTGTGAGTTGTGATGCCACAGTGCTCTACTGAGGATGACAAAGTGAGACTGCCTCAAAAAAAAAAAAAAAAAGTATTGTCTTTTCTTGTTAGAGTTTCAGTGTTTTTTCCTAAAAAATTTAATGTTTTAATGCCTTCATAAGTACCCATATAACCCTGGTCTTAATCTGTATTTTTAATCAGGATGTCACAGCTTAAAATTAATGGTTGAGCTCTTGAGTTATCAATTTCTGTTTTGGACTTAAGATTAGAGAATTGCTGACAGAATGCAATAAAATCTTTACATGTTAATAGATGGATTATAGATTAAAAACCACCCTAGTTAATAACCTTTGCTATATTTAGCTGTCCAACATGCAAATTAATGGTGATATGTAAAAGAATCTACAGTGTACATATGTATATATGTCTAAGATATATGATGTAATATAATCTATTAATCTATATATATAATGTATATCTTATATTACATATATCTTAAATATATTCCCTGAAGAAAAGAATTGTTGAAAGTCAGTTTATCTCCCTAACAGTATACAGAACATATACCATCTCTAGCATTTTCTTGCCAACATCTTTAAAGCCCTGGAGTAATACAGGTTCAACTCCTACCTCTTACAGGAAAGCTGATTATATAACACAAGGATTCAAAAAGGAGAGATAGCCTAGAGACAGTCATGCCAGTAATAGCTGATAGTTCTTAAAGATATGTCAGGCCCTACTATCAGTACATTGTTTTGGTTTTTACCATATTAACCAAATAAAAAAGGTATTACATTTTATTTTCTTATATTATAGATAAGAAAAGCACAAAGAGATACAGTATGTGCCCAGGGCCAGCAGCTAGTGAACATCAATAATAATAGTGATAGTAACGTAAAACAGAACAGTGGCGCCTGCACTTGGACCCCATCTGACTCCAGAGTGCGCTAGCTCCTCCAACTCTACAACAGAAGAACAGAAGTCACCAAAAACAGCTGGAATCAGTAAGCAGTATTTTTCAAAAGGTGGGCCCTCCTCTTCTGCACCTAAATCACCAATGGCACTAGTTTAATGTTCATATTCCCAGGCCCACCGCAGGCAAACAATCAGAGCCTGGAATCTACATTTTAAGTAAGTCCTCCAGGATATTTTCATGTCTGTTGAAATTTGAGAAACAATCTAGTAGTCAGTTCATTCTACAAGTATAGTAAGTCTATGTTACTTCTCTGTTCTAATTTATCCTGAATTGAAATAATCAAGTCTCTTTTTTATTTACAGAAAATAAACAAAAAGGGTAGAACTGGTTATATAGTCTACCTGATTTTTATTTTATTTATATAAAACTGGCCTGGCACAGTGGCTCAGGCCTGTAATCTAACACTTTGGGAAGCTGAAGCAGGAAGATTACTTGAGCCCAGGAGTTTGAGGTGGCAGTAAGCTGTGATGTTGCCACTGCACTCTAGTCCAGGCAACAGAGAAAGACCCCATCACCGAAAAAAAATAAAAAGTATTATATGTAAAACTAAAATCACTAAGAAATTTAAGTAAATGATTATTATGTTGAGTAGAGAAATATTATTTCTTGTGACTGCAGTTAAATCTATTTGGAGGGCAATGCTGCATAATAAAAATCTTACTGAACTAGAAGATATGACACTTTTGGTTCTGTTAAACTGGAAATGTTTCCTCTGTTCCCAAGACTTAAGTGTTTGCCTCATTAACATCAAAAGATAAAGATATTTAGCAAATCTAGATTAACCTCTGTGATTACTGTATGAGGTTAAATTATTTTTAATGGCTAAAAATTGATCTAATAAGTTATACTTCACATCAATTTGATTTCTATTTAAAAATTATAATAACAACATTAAAGTCAGGTTTGAGGAAAGCTGGCTAACAACAGTAAAAGGGTTGAAGAGATTTTTGGAATGTTGGCAAGTTTTCAAAACTATCCTGGTATGTTTTTGGTGAGATGTGTTTAATGTCAAATAGACTTGAGAAAAATCCAAGCTCTCCATATACAGTGTACTAATTAATTCCACAAAAAGAAAACTGAATAATTTTTAAAACTGAAATACTTCTACATTGAAATGGAAATTACTTTTAGCACTAACAAGTAAAAATGCTATGGAAATCCCTGAATAATATTCTGTATTATTTCATAATTATTCGATAATATTCGGGATCTTATTGAATAGATTTTCCATGTCCATCCTTCATGCATTTTGCTCATTCTTAGTTATGCACATCTGTCTAGTTGATTATGTAACTCTCTCTCTGTATATATATTTTTCTATCTCTTAAATCAAAGGCATAAATCTTGACATGCAGGAGTTGAAACAATCACTTATGTTTAAAAACCCACTAATGTGCCAGAGAAATGTCTTTTCTCATATGGATTATGTTCTCACCTCTATCCAAACATCCTCACATAAAATGTAAGAAATGTATGTATACATAAAACAACCTGCAAGTTAACCTAACACACTTACTGCCACGCATTTATTTTTTTCAGCACTGTGAAAAGAAAGTGACAATTTGACATGTGACTATATAAAGGTGTTTGTCTTTCCATATTTAATAGCACTCTAACAAATTGTTTCTGAGATGAAGTCTTTTAAATAAATTATTCTTCTCAACTCTCCCTTTCTTCTTCTCCCTTGAGAGCTGATGATTTTGTCTTATCCTCACTGTGTATCTACAGCACATTTCATGGACTTACTACAACAGGGATGCTAAAGAAGGCTGACCTAACAACGATGCTCAACAGAACATCATTCAGCTATGAACAGGAATGAGGTTCCCTGAAGACATTATGAGAGTGCAGGAAGCCAGACACAAGCCTCACAGCATCTGAGTCCACATATATGAAATGACCAGAACGGGCAAATCCAGAGAGACAGACAGTAGATTAATGGTGGTTGCCAGGACCTCAGGGGTGGGAATATTGGAGAATAACTACTAATGGGGATGAGGTTCCTTTTAAGTGTGAAGAAAATGTTCTGGAATTAGAGGGTAGCAATGCTTCAGCAACTTTCTAAATACTACATTAAAAACCACTGAGTTGTACACTTCAAAAGGGAGAATTTTATGGTATATGAATTATATTTCATTTTTATAAGGAAATGAGTGAATAAATGTCTACATTTTCTTCCTGTCATCTGAAGTTCAAAAAGATTGCCCACAGACTACTATAAAACCTGATTTAACTTTCCCCACCCCTGTGCATATACTTGGCTGCCCCATCCTCTTGTTCAATGAAGATGTCCTCAAAATTTATGTTAGTCATATAACAGAAATCAATCTTTTAGAAAATCAAGTAAAAATGACTTTAGATGATTCCACTGTGACTGTACCACTTTCTAAGTTGAAATGGTCAATAGTTGAAAAATGATTATAATGAAATAGTCTCATTTGCTCTTTTCCTTTCTGTCTTATTACTAACTCACAGAATTAGGGCAGCACCTGTGGCTCAAAGGAATAGGGCGTTGGCCCCATATACTGGAGGCGGTGGGTTGAAACCTAGCCCCGGCCAAAAAACTAAATCACAGAATTAAATGTGTTTAAGGTTAATAGCAAATGAAGTAATCATCAAATTCAATTCAGTGAGAACTTACTGTTCACCAACTGTATATCCAGCACAGAGCTACACTGGGAAACAAGCTCCTTAAGCAACAAATGATAAAATATCTTAATCAACAAAAAAAGAGCCAAGAATCCCATATATCACTATGCAAGAGATATGACTAGAACCTTCTCTAAGGAAGACAGACAAATGGCTAAGAAAAACATATGAAAAATGCTCATCATCCCCGATTATCAGAGAAATGCAAGTCAAAACCACCCTGAGATATCACCTAACCCCAATAAGATTAGTCTATATTGCAAAGTCCCAAAGTTGCAAATGCTGGCAGGGATGTGGAGAGAGCGAAACATTTTTACACTATTGGTTGGACTATAAACTCATACCGCTTCTTTGGAAAGAAAGAGGGGGGAAAATCATTTTACCACAAGGACATTTGCACTAGATTTTTGTTCCTTTTTTGTTTGTTTGTTTGAGACAGAGTCTCACTTTGTTGCCCTTAGTAGAGTGCTGTGGCGTCATAGCTCACAACAACCTCAAATTCTTCGGCTCCAGCAATTCTCTTGCCTCAGCCTCCCAAGTAGCTGGGACTATAGGTACCTGCCACAGTGGCTGGCTATTTTTAGAGACAAGGTCTCACTCTGGCTCAGGCTGGTCTCGAACCTGTGAGCTCAGGCCACCCACTTCGGCCTCCCAGAGTGCTGGGATTGCAGGCGTGAGCCACCATGCTTGGCCTTGCACTAGATTGTTTATTGCAGCTCAATTTACATTTCCCTGGAAACAACCTAAATTCCAATCAACTCAGGAATGGATTAACAACTATGGTACATGCACACCACGGAATACTATTCAGTCATAAAAGAAGATGGTGACTTTACACCTTTTATGATATCCTGGAAGGAGTTGAAACACATTCTTTGTAGTAAAGTATCCCAAGAATGGAAAAGCAAATACACAATGTACTCAACACTGATACCAAGCCAGGAGATGATCCAATACATGCCCAAATAGGAAAAACTCATTTCAATCCAAGTTCCAGGGTGGGGTAATGATGGAAGCAGAGAAGGCTGGGTGCTCTCACTGAATGGACACAGGGTAAGGGGGTTGGCACACATTTTTTGTGGGGGACATAACCACAAGACAAACTCTACCTAACAAAAATCAAATATTTTGACCTGGTTGCTTGTACCCTCATATTAATCTGAAATAAATTTTTTAAAAAGTTAACAAATGAATTACAAAACTATCTCATATATCACTTTCTCCAAAATTTTAAATAATCAGTTTGAGAATACACAGATAGTAAAGGTAGTCAGGTCTTGCCAAAAAGCTGTTAAGTCACACAATAAATTTATTAAGTACATATTCAATAACTAAAACAAAGTAAAGAGAATCAGCTTTGCAATGAGGTAGATATTGGCCTGAATTCCAGATGTTCTTCAATTTCTAAATTCTAAATGGAAACTATTATTAAGATTATAATTATGGTGGGACCACACCTACGGTGTATCTTACAAGGGTACACGTGAAACTTACTAAATATAGAATACAAATGTCTTAACACAATAACTAAGAAAATGCCATGAAGGCTATCAACCAGTTTGATGAAAATATTTCAAATTGTATATAAAACCAGCATACTGTACTCCATGACTGCATTAATGTACACAGTGATGATTTAATTAAAAAAAAAAAGGATTGTATTTATGTTCAGGGAAGAGAAGAGCTGGGGGAGAGGGTGGGCTAAAATGAATAAGACATTTTCAATTGGAGGTTCAGTAAAGACTCAGCAAGATGGAGCTGAATGTTGGAGAGTAAGTAGTTATAGCCAGATGAAAGTGTGGAGAGAAACAAACCCCAGGTAGAAAGAGGGTAATGCACAAAGGCACTGTGGCTTAGCAGTGCAGAGTGTGGAGAGGATTCAGGTAATGTTTATTGAATTGAACTGGACTGATTACACATTACATTGGATGTACCAGGAAAAAAAACCACACATTTTTGAGCTGACAGTTCTTTCTTTCTGAAATCTAAGAAAAAAAATTTAACAATAGTATTTTCCCTGAGCACCATAGATTTATTAACACATATGATACCATTTTTTCTTTGTTTCTAGTTAGCCACTATTCATTACAAAACAAATGTTTTAGAATTTGGTTTGAATAGAATGTATTTTGAAATAAACACCTAAAAATCCAATTTACATCATGTTAAAAATACAATGTATTATAATATATGGGACTATCTCCTCCTCAAAGTTAAATATAAGAAAAAGATTTAAGAGTAACTAAGTGTAATATAGTCAGTGTCACATTCACATACCTTGACAACAAACTTTTTATAATAAACTTTTCTTTTTTTTTTTTTTTTTTTGAGATGGAGCCTCAAGCTATCCCCCTGGGTAGAGTGCCATGGCATCACAGCTCATAGCAACCTCCAACTCCTGGGGCTCAAGCGAGTCTCCTGCCTCCGCCTCCCAAGTAGCTGGGACCACAGGCACCCACCACAACGCCCGGCCATTTTTTGGTTGCAGCCATCATTGTTGTTTGGCAGGCCTGGGCTGGGGATTCGAACCCACCACCTTAGGTGTACGTGGCTGGCGCCTTAGCTGATTGAGCCACAGGCACGGAGCCAATAAATTTTTCTCATATAATAATCCTTTTCTTGAGTTAAGTACAACTTGTACTTTTATTAAGTACAAGTTAATTAATAAAATTCATAATGAAAAATGAAATTTTATAAATTAAGTAATGTTCATTTATAACAGTATTATTGGACTATAATTTATAACTAGTAAGATTAACCCTTAAAAAATTCAGTTATATTAACTATCACCCCAACCAAGACGGAGAACATTTCTATCGGTCCCCAAAGTTCTCTCTTGCCATTTATAATTAAACTCTCCTCCTTATCTATAGTTTTGTCTTTTCCAGGATGTCATATAAATCGAATCGCATAGTATGTAGTCTTTTGAATACAGATCTTTCACTCTGTATAATGCAGGTAAAATTCATCTGTGCTATTGTATAGTTCATTTCTTTTAATTGCTGAGTACTATTCAATGGACGGGTGGATATACCACAGGTTGTTTATTCATTGACTTGTTAAAGGATACTTTGGTTGATTCCAGTTCACGGTAATTACGAATGAAACTGCTAAAAAAAATTTGAGTACAGGTTTTGTGTGAACATAAGTTTAATTTTACTTGAGTGATCCTAGGAAATGGATTGATGGGTCATATGGTAAATTTATATTTAATTTTGTAAGAAACTGCCCAATTATTCCCCAGGTGGTTGTCCCATCTTGCATTCTCACCAGCGGTGCATCAGAATTAGAGCTGCTTCCTTCACACCCTCATTAAGTTTCTTTGTTTTCAGTAAACCTAATGAATATTGAGTGGTATCTAATTTTTAATTTGCATCCCCCCAATAACTAGTGACCCTGAACATCCTTCCATGTACTTATTTGCCATCCGTATCTTCTTTAGTGAAGTATCTGTTCAAATCTTTAATTCTTTTTTTTTTAAAAAACAGAGTTTCACTCTGTCACCCTGGGTAGAATGCTGTGGCATCACAGCTCACAGCAGCCTAAGACTCAAGCCATCCTCTTGCCTCAGCCTCCTGGAGGCACCTGCCACCACAACCAGCTAGTTTTCTATTTTTAGTAGAGACAGGGTCTTGCTCTTCCTCAGGCTACGTCTTGAACTCCTGAGCTCAAAGGATCCACCCACCTCATCCTCCCAGAATGCTGGGATTATAGGCGTGAGCCTTTTACTCATTTTTAAAGTGGGCTGTTTTCCTACCATTGTGTTTTTTGCATTTTCAAAGTATAATCTGGATATAATTTCTTCATAAGAAAGTGAATTTGCAAATATAGTATAATCTTTGTAAAGTTACTATCCAAGGCAGTTGGTCAACCTAAAGAACTAGGCCAGCTGTACTGATATGTACATGTTCTGTACTTTCTATGAAAATTACCTTAACACTGTCTTCTGAAAAAACAAAATGCTTAAATTTTATGAAGTCTAATTTTCAACATTTTCTTTAATGAATTATGATTTTCTTCAACATCTTAGAAATCTCTTCCAACTTCACAAAGATTGTCTCCTGTCTTTTCTTCTATTAATGTTGTAGTTTTAGGCTTCACATTTAGGTCTGTGATCCAATTTTTAAGCTTATTTTTGTCTGTGTCTGTGAACTGTGGCCCAGTGTTCATTCTTCTGTGTGTCTGACCTTTGTCCCAGCACTATTGTGGAAAAGATCATCCTGTCTCCAATACTGTCCATGCCGCTTGTAAAATTCACTTCATCATAAATATGTGGACTACTTTTGAATTCTCTATTCTATTCCTATCATCTGTTTATTAATCTTTATGCCAATGTCATACTGTCTTTTTTTTTTGAAACAAGAGTCTCATCATGTAGCCCTTGGTAGAGTGTTGTGGCATCATAGCTCGCAGCAACCTCTAACTCTGGGGCTCAAGCGATTCTCTTGCCTCAGCCTCCTGAGTAGCTGAGACTATAGATGCCCCCCACAAGCCCAGCTATTTTTAGAGATGAGGTCCCACTCTGGCTCAGGCTGGTTTTGAACCCGTGAGCTCAGGCAATCCACCCACCTCGGCCTCTCAGAGTGTTGGGATTATAGCTGTGAGCAACTGTGCCTGGCCCTTATACCGTCTTAATTATTATGGCTTTGTAATAAGCTTTGGAGGCATATGGTATAAAGTTTCCAACTTTATTTTTCTTTTTCAAAGTTATTTTGGCTACTGTTGGTGCTCTGCATTTCCTATGAGTTTAATAAAAACCTTGCTGAATTTTCACTGAAATCGCACTGAATTTATAGATCAATTTGTAGAGAACTGACATTTTTATTCTGCCTGTCCCTTTGGCAAGTTTTGTGCAGGAGTTTCTCAGACCTCTCCCAGTGGCAAGAGACTTGTAATGCTATTGATACAATAATGCGGGCCCAGTGCCACTAGGAGTGGGTCCTCTTTTTCTTTGCCCTTCCCCCAGTCACAGCTGGTCTTCACTTGTTTCCTGGAGGTAACAGATATGCTGCCCCTTCCTCCGTGGCTTAAAGCTTTGGGATGAAGGATCAAAATGGGGTATCTTGTCTTTCTGGCAGTGACGGTTAGTCCCTTTTCCAGACCTAACCAGGGAAGGGAACTCTCTCCACAGTGTTTTGCCTGCCCGCCAGTCAAGAAGCCTGGGAGTAGGTGTGAACCCCCTCGTATCTGTGTTCACCACTGGTTCTGTATGTGGCCATTAGCGATCTGTTACAAAAGCCTCGCCAAGTACTCCTCAGATACCTGCCTGAGTGGTGCCTGGCATCTCCCTGTACTCATCTCCCCGCTCTTTTTGACAAAGCCAATCAGTCTTTCCTTGGACTCTGGGCTACTTAGTTGCTCTGTACGTACCACAAGCTCTCTCATGGGTTCAAAACAATGTTATGATTTTGTAGTTTATCTGACATTTGATTACAGTTTAGGTGCAAGTGACACTCTTTCTACTTTCCTCATCCTAGGTAGAAACTAAGCTCTCAAATTCAGCAACATTTCAAAGTGAATCTCTCTTCTGTTAGTAACAGTGTGGATTTGTGGAAGGCGTATTTACTCAGACAGCACTTGCTAAATATTTGGAGATGCACATTTGGGGCAGTCTTACTAGTCTGTGTCCCATTCTCCACCCCACCTCACCCCAGCCATGATCCACATGGCTTTGAAATCACTATTTATATTAAGATTAAAAAAGAAAAACTTAAAACACTTTTAACTATGGTTTTGAAATTACCAAGATCACTTATAATTCTGATAGCTATTGTAATTTAGCCATATTTTAAATCCAAAGGCAAAAAAATACCACTTGATTAAAAAACAAAAATGATTTCATTGGTATATATCAAAAATAGCTTCTAAGTGAATGTACATAAGCTTTGAATTTCCTAATTCTGACTTATTTAAAGTCACTATATATGGTATAAAAAGTGCTAACGTGGCTAAGAATTAAATTCAAAAAGAAATGTGTCAAAAAGAAACATTTGTGCTATTTCCCACAAAAATGTAAATTGATTTTGATAAATTATGACAATTACATCCATTACTTTTAGCACTTTGATGCATATTTTCCGAGCAACATATATAATACACAAATAAGAAAACTGAAGAATGTTGTTATTTTCAAGCAACTTTGACAACCTGATCAGTCCTAGCATTTAACCATAAAACGCATGACCTAATTTTTTTTCCAAATGATTGATAGTAGTATATAACATAATTGACTTTCTTATTATTTATTATGATGGTCTTAAAGTGTTAAGAGAAAAACTAAAGAGAAAGTATTTTTTTAAAGTGTACCATTTTAGGGAGGGCTGCAGAGAGGGACAAAAATGTACCTATCGGATACAGGGTACGCTATTCTGGTGACAAGCACACCAAAAACCCTGACTTCAGCACCGTGCAACTCGTCCATACATTAAGAACACTGCACCTAATTGGTGGGATCACATATATGGTTTATCTTACAAGGGTACAAGATCTTTCTAAAAGCAGAGTATGAATATCTTAACTTAATGACTAAGAGAATGACATGAAGGTTACGTTAACCAGTTTGATGAGAGTATTTCAAAATGTATATGAAAACAGCACACTGTACCCCATAATTGCATTAATGTACATAGTTATGCTATAAGAAATTTTAAAAAATTAAAAATAAAATAAAATAAAAGATAAAAGTGAGGAAAAAAAGAACACTGCACCCCCTAATATTCTGTTTTTGTGGGGGGCTTTTGAGACAGAGTCTCGCCCCTTAATATTTTGAAATAAAAATGATTTTTTAAAAAGTAGATTTTTTTTTTTTTTTTGAGACAGAGCCTCAAGCTATCCCCCTGGGTAGAGTGCCATGGCATCACGGCTCATAGCAACCTCCAACTCCTGGGCTCAAGCGAGTCTCCTGCCTCCGCCTTCCAAGTAGCTGGGACCACAGGTGCCCGCCACAATGCCCGGCCATTTTTTGGTTGCAGCCATCATTGTTGTTTGGCAGGCCTGGGCTGGGGATTCGAACCTGCCACCTTAGGTGTACGTGGCTGGCGCCTTAGCCGATTGAGCCACAGGCACCGAGCCCACTCTATATTTTTTAATTGAAGAATTGATTCATTTACATTTAAAGATGTTATTGATATGTATGGGCTTACTTCCACC
>CAUYQV010064749.1:0-24445 GCA_963574575.1 Galagoides demidoff
TGTCCTCAGAGTATCAAAATTTCAAGGTGGAAAAATTCCATCCACATTTCTTCTTTTTTGCCCATGGAAAATGTCCTTGTTGGGATATATTCCCATGTAAACAGACACCTCTCAGTCAATGGGAATTGGCAGTTAGCTCTCCTGCAGCCAATCCTGAGAATAATTTCCTTTCCGGTACACTCCTAGAAGCAAAGTCCTCATGGACATTGGGACAAGAGACCACATTTAAGGGGCACTTCATTGTATTGCCAACCTCTGAAATGCCAGTTACTCAGAAGTGAAGGTTTAGTTTTAACTTACAGTAAAAAATTAAAAAATAAATGCCAAAAAAAAAATGGACACCTTGGTCTAGATTCTGTAAATGGAGTAGGAACTCTTAGATTCTTGAGAGTATGGGTAGAGATAATATGAATGGATTTGAAGGTTTAGCAGCACCATGCTTGGGTCCTTGGTCTGGGGGAACTTAAGATTTGAAAATGACCTGTACGAAGATGGTGCGTGTTAAAATGCTCTTGTAAAAACCTTGTGGTCTCCTTGCTGCATATAAAATTACAATCTTTGCCTGACTGAGAGGCACAGCGTGTTGAAGATAGAAACCTGTGATCCTCAGAGGGTTTGCATGTGAATCAAGGGAAGATAGAAACTAGAAGTTTATTTCATCTTTGAGTCAAATGATATGGGAAAATACACAACAAAATTTTTAAAAATAGATATTCAGCATAGTTCCCCCAGAGTCTAATTATTATTATTTTTTTCTTTTAGAAGAATAATTACTCCCTATCGACAAGAAGTTCAAAATTTGCCTGAGCTTCAATGGCAGGTAGAGACAACCAGACAATAAGCTTGTGTTGAGTACTTCCTCTGTGACTGTAGTTACATGATGAGCTTTCTTAAGGAGATCAGGAAACTAATATGTATAGTTCGCCAAAATATTAAGCATAATTTTGTTTTTTGCTGATTTTTGTCTTTTTCTGAAATTGTAATTAACAAATAACTGTGTGCATTTATGGGGTACAATGTGATGTTGTGATCTATAGACACACTGAAGAAAGGTTTAGTCAAGTTAATTAACATATCCATTGCCTCACCAACTTACCATTTTTTTGTGTGTGTGGTGAGAACATTAAAAATCCTTTCCTTAAGCATTTCTGGAATACACAATGCATTCTTATTAACTGTGGTCACCACGCAGTGCAATAGATCACTAAAACTTCCTCCTTCCCTCTCACTGAAACTTCACGCTCTTTGATCAGCGTCTCCCCTTTCCCGCGTTGCTGCCACCTGCTACTCCCTGGGCCTCTGGTAACCACCCTTGTACTCTTCTGTTTCTCTGCGATGGGATTTTTTAGACTCCACATGTAAGTGAGATCACACAGCACTGGGCTTTCTGTGCCTGCCTTATTTCACTTAGCATGATGTTTGAAAGTTGTCCAATAAATGGTTCAAACAAAGCCTTGAAGGAGTTCAGATGAGGAAGTGGATAGAAAAGTGCAGAGAGACAAAGGGAGAGATCTCAGGGCGACTTCACAGAGAAAGTGGGACTTCAACCGGGTTTCAAAGTCTGGGGAGTGGGCTTGGAGACAGAGGCAACTTTGTGGTGTAGCTAGTGGTGTTGAAGAGCTCCAGTTTGGCACTCGATAGGATTTCACTTCTCTTCTTGTCAGTCCCTACAAGAAGCCTGACGTGTCAGACAAATGAACAAAGTTGTGGAGGGAGCCTATTTATAAGGTCTAAATATGCAATCGAGACATTTGGCTATAGTGGTGATAATTTTCAAACAAATCTATGCACTTACTTCATTGGCATAGCTTATGTTGAAACTGTCTGTGGAAACTAAGTCCCGGGAACAACTCTTCCAAGCCTATTTTAGAGTTACTTGAAGTCACAGTTCTCCAGAATAGTGGTTATCACCTCGAAGTCTCCATTAAAATCTTTTGGGTGATTTAAAAATGCAGATGTTCAGGTTTTATCTTAGCTCTACTGTATCTGAGCATTAGGAGTCTGTGTAAGAAACACTTGTATGCACGTATTATCTCAACTATACACACACACACACACATACAGGCAGTTCTGCAGGTCCTTCTGGTTATGAATCATTGCTCTGGAGCAAAGTTGACAAACTTTAGCATGCATCAGAATCATCACCTGAAGACTTGTTAAAGTGTAAATTGCTGAGCTATACCTTCTAGAATTTCTGACCTAGTAGATAGAGCATGGGCCCCAAAAGTTACTTTTCTAATAAATTCTCAGATGATGCTGAGAGAATGTGGCTCATCTGGAAACCACACTTCTAAGGGGTTAGGAATAATTCAAAGCTATCAGAGACAATATGAATTATATAACCACATAGCTTGAATACATGTATTACCATGTTTCCCTGAAAATAAGACACTGTCTTCTATTATTTTTTTCTAAGGAAGACACACTAGGGCTTATTTTCAGGGATGTCTTCCCCCTCTGCGCCAAAATGCAGGTCTTATTTACTAGGTCTTATTATTGAGGTAGGGCTTATATTTAGCAAATGCGTAGAAATCCTGCTAGTGCCTACTTTTTGGGTAGGTCTTATTTTCAGGAAAACATGGTATAAGGTCTCTGAAAGGCAAGAGTGATACTGGAATTGGTACATGGAGTCTGGGGGGAACAATGTTCCCAATCTTGTTCCTCTGTGTACAGGGAGGGTTGAGACCTCTCCCAACCCCTGCTGGCCGCATTCTGGGGATGCCAATTATTTGCAACCTCTAAAAATACAGATTTCTTCCCATGGAGATTATCAGTTGAGAAGAATAACTGAAAGCAGCTCCTATAGGGGGTCTGTGAGATGGTCTCAGTTTTGCCCGAGTCATTGGCCTAGGTCTGCAGCCTCTCTAAGCAGCTCCCCTGGAATGAGCATACATACAGGGAGGCAGGGATGTGTTAAGGTCAGGGTGATGGGGTCCAAGTGGAAAGGAATGACTTAACACTGACATTGTTTGGAAAACCTGGCTCATGGTAATAATGAAAAGCAGAGTGCTTTGGGGGAGGGGGGCTTATGATTGTTTTAAAGTTCTCTACAGACAGTGTTCGCTTTTATCATTTGCACCTGTACTGGACCTTTCCCATTGTTCTGGACTTGAAATGCTAGTGCTCGGAAGCACAAAGGTCTTCTTTTGTAAGTTATCCACTTTATTATGGCCACAGACCACTCGTCTTCAAAGGATCAAATAGCAGTAGACTTTCCAGAAAAGGAATTTCTACAAAGTCTCTAAAGATCAAAGATGTCTAATTCGTGGACCTTGAATGTTCTGTCAGTTCTTTTATGAGGCAGGTCATTTAAATGAAGCAAAATAGCCTCATTTTCTCAAGACAGTGAGAAGAAAGGGAAAGAAAACCTGAGATTCAAGCTGGTGTCGCCCTGCCAAGTCTGAGCCCCTCTGACTCCTTGCTCCAATCTGCCTTCAGACAGGCCGTATCCTTTTGATTCTTGAGAGCTGTGTTTGATGCTGGGAGTTGCTGGCAAAACTCATCCCAAGAAGGCAGAGAAATTTAGGCAGAGAGATTTTTTTTCAAGCATTACATATTGGTTTCTGGCAAGGGAGCACTTGACTGAACAAGAACCAGCCAGATGCGATGTCTCCAAGGTGAATCTGTAATATCTTAGGTGGCAGTAATTTCCTAGGAGACTGGTGTAATTATACCCAAACAAATTGCCTGAACAGCCATGTATTTATTAACATGAGATTAAAACTCTCAAGTCTGAACAAACCCAGAGAGCAACAGCAATAGCAAAAGAAGTAGGGGCCACTGGCAATCTCTCTGACGCTCCATACCAGAGGGCTGAACTGCAGCCAGGTCACAGGCTTTTACCTTCCCTTAGGCTTCTGAGGCCTCAGCTGGGTGGTTCTTATGCACTGGATCTGGGGAATCCATATAATCAGATGTCAGAATTTAGAACTGGCGTATCAGTCAATGAACTAGCATGCACATGCAACAAGTTCGTCTGGAGTATAGCCCAGACTCAAAAGAAGGGGAGATCAGTTCCACCTCTTGGTGAGTGGCGCTGCAGCATCCCATTACTAAGGCTGTGACTACAAAGAGGGGCGAAAGGCTGTGGGCATTTTTAAAAACTAAAATAAAACTAATGCCAAGAGATGTAATCCACCGAGCCTTCAAGTCAGGGCTCTTCTTGATGCTGTATTTTCACCCGCTGAAATTAGGCACGCATTTATTAAGCATGTTTCATGAGTAAGGGACTATGTGAGGCACTCTGTGGGGAAGACAAGTTTCAACAAAAGGGAAAATAAAGACAATTTTCTGATTTTTCTGATTTCTAAGTGCTTATACTGTGGGAGAGACAAATGCATAGACACATAGTTATCAGACAAGGCCTGCAAAAACAGCGATACTGTGATGTTTTATAATAGACAATATGAAAAATAGGAAGGGTTTAGATAAAGGGGTGGAAGATGCACTATTGTGCTATGAAGACTGGACAAGACTGGTCTAGTTTAAGCAGCCCGGTTTGAGTTGTGCTAATGTGAGTCGGGGAGCTTGCAGTTGGGGTGTGTCTCCAGGGAGGGTGAGATGCTAGAAGCAAGAGATAGAGGCAAATGTGATTTAGCGTGTCAGAGAGTCACCGAGAAATCAGGTGAGCTCAGGTTTTGATCAATTGGTTTAATTTACCATCTACCATCTACTTGATAGTGAGATGGATTTATAAGATTGGAGGACAAGAAGCAATAAAATTGGTATCAGCCAAGATGGAGGTCAAGATGATGATACAGAGGGGTTTGAGTAGCTGACAGTCAACTGAACCAATGTCCTGGGATTGAGGTGTCAAATGGTGATCGCCTCTGCAGATGCTAGGCAACACATGCCTACCTCTTGCCTCGGTTTCCAGCCCCCTCCATAGACATTTGCTGGTCTGTCATAGTCTAAGAGAGACATTAGCATTTGCATATGGGTCTCTCACGACCTTTTTCTCCCAAATATTAATAAACATTTGTGCACTTTTTATACTTTTAACCATTATTGATTGGCTGATTTTTTCAGACCTTATAGGCTCATGTCATGAAAACTACTAAAATGTTAAAAATATATCGATTTTGGTCCTGGTCTTGACATCCCACGATTCTGTGGCCAGGCTGTGAGGGTCGGTCCCTCTAACTTGTAACAGAATTTGATGCCTTGAGCAGTTCACTTTCCTGATGTCAAGTTCCCCATCTTTGGCCTTGATGGGGGGCGGGCACAGTGGGAAAAATCCTTCCTGTTCCCACATAAGGAACAATAGGGTGTGAAAATAAGATCAGCATCTCTGGATTCTGACTTCCCCATTCAAATGAGGGCTTTCCCATTTTTCTAGTCTCACCACTGAGGGCAAGTTATTTGGTCCATCTAGCCTCAGCTTTTCCTCTCCAAAATGAGGAAAACAATAGTGCATGGTCTTTAGGCTGTTGTGAGAATTGAGATGGTGTATGTAAAGGCCTTAGAACAGCGTCTGGCGCAGGAAAGACACTAAATAAATGTCTGTGATTAATAGCAATCCTAGAAGCATCCATTCATTTACACAGCTCTACCTGTCAGGATGCCCCGTGCCAAGTCTTTTCCATGAAAATTGACTAAGCACTTACTTAGTCACAATGTGCACTCGCATTGCCTCTAAGTTATAGAGATGAACAAGAGACAGTTTCTGTTTTCAAGGATTCATTAGGAGTAAAAAATATATAAATGAGACCAATGCCAGGCAGATGCGCTCCTTGCATTAAGGAGGTTGAGCTAATCTGCTGAGGCAGCAGAGGAGGGGAAGAGCAGATCTCGCAAGGCTGAGGATGTGGCATCTGAGCAGGAGGATGTTTAGAATCAGGCAGGCTGTGATGAGTTGGGGGCAGACATGCGGACGGGAAGAGAAAAGTTGCTTCAATGCTTCTAATTTAAAATGAGGAAATTGGTCCATATAATTTTCAGTTGCATAAGAGCTCTAAAATTCAATTCTATGAAATCATGCTTTCATTTCTTGATGAATGTATGAGAATTCTGTAAATGAGTTGTTGCATCCAAAAATTTTGGCTGCTGGGCATGAAGTTTACCCAGTATTCACAGCAAAACAGATTACTAGTGGAAATGTGAATTAGAAAAATGCTGACACGTTAGAAAATATAATTTGTACCCAATGGCTTGAAAAAAAGTAAAAACTACCCAGTAATTCTGCAGTTACTAAATGGGGCCTAATGGCACTTGCGTTTTTCATGTTGGCATTTCAAGGTTGTTCTGACAAAGCTCACCTAGGAAGAAGGGCTTTTAGTGAAAAGGCAAGACAGTGCTTCCTCTGATGTCTCAATTGAAACCAGCATTTTCAAATCATTTAGATACCATAAGTGGCAGTGCCCTTATACGTTAGGGTAGTGGTTTGCCAATTTCACTGTCAATAAGTAATACCTGGGGAGTTTGTAAAACAAATGCAAATTCTGGGAGTACCACCTTTGAAGATTCTGATCCAGGGGGCCTGTAACACAGCCTAGGAGTCTACAGTTTAGCAAAGATAACTGATGCTTCTGCTGCAGGTGATCTCCAAGGGGCCCTCAGTGAAATGTTGTGTTTCATTTCTACCATAGCTGGAATTCCTAAGAGGGACTTCCCCAGACTGTCCCAAGATGGGTCAGTTGGGATTCCAAAGAAAGAAGCAGTAAATGGGAGGGTGATCAATCCGAAGAATTGATTAAGGGAACTTACACACAGATAGCTGGCAGCAGCCCTCCCAATCAACAGCAAGGAATGAAATGTTCTACCCAGATATGTCCACAAGGGGGGGCGATGGAACTTATATGGGGGTAGTTAAAAAATTTGGTTCAGGGCTCAGGCTAGTTTCTACATATTTACCAAGGTGTTTGATCTTTCAGTGTTTTGGACACAACCTAGGCAAGGTCACCAGTGCCTGGGAATGTCCAAGGCTCTGGCGTGGGTTCAAGCCTACAATAGAAAACATGCAGCTACCCAGGTCACAGACCAGTCAGGGCACTCTGTGTTTCTTGGTCAGCACAAAGAAAGAAAGCAGGGGGAACTGGGGTCCCATGCACCAAGGAGAGAAGAAAGTGGAGTGACTTGTCCTAGGTCACAGAGAGTAGCCATCAAACCAGAACATGAGCTCTGGAAGCTGCATTGTTCTGAGCACCAAGGGTAAACCCAAGAACTGAATCTTTCTGATAATGACCTTTAAGGAACAATAAATTTTAAGTTACTAACCAAAGCCCCAGTGAAATGTCCAGAGGCCAATACTCAGTCTTGGCTGCCCCTATTGTCCAGCCCTGGTGTCCTTTAGCCACGGCTCCTCTACCTCCGCACAGCCCGAGCCCACAGACCCTTTTCCATCCCTCCATGGAAACCTGCCCTCTACTTCTTCAGCTCGAGCACAGCCTGGTTTCCTCTCAAAGGGAGCTGACCTCTCAGAACCATTAAAAGGCATAAAAATAAAGCAAGGACTTCAAAAAGAATCCCAGAAATTGGTTAACATTGAAAGATGTGGGAAACAAAACCCCAGGAATCACAGCGCACCGTGCTCTCAATAATAATGAGAGAAAAAGAGTCTGGAAGAAAAAAAGTCCCAGTTCAACCCAGTTTCAGGCTTCGTATTGGGCTTTGGCACAGGATGTGTATGTGAAAATCTCACTGGGCCAAGAATGTGCAGAGGCTCTTAGCTAGAGGAGGGAGGCGTTGGCAGCAGTCTGAGCTCTGACTCCAAGGCAAAGGCTAAGCCTAGAAATGATCAGCTCCTCTGGAGGAAAGCGACCATGGGCATGACTTCTGTTCCAGCAGCATCCCCTTTAATGATAACTCAATTAATTTTACTGGCAGTGCCTACAAAGTGCCTTATAAAACACTGTTGAAGGTGCCTTATAAAATCTACAGTTTAACAGACAATTTAGAACAGCGAGACGTTTCAAAGCAGTGTGCAATGCCTTTTGGAGTCTAGGAAGAGGGTAGTCTGTATCTCTCTAGGAGTTTTGGCTGCAGGCCTGTAGGAGAATGTGTCTGTCTGTTCAGGCTGGTGCTTTAGGAAGTGGTAGCCATAAAGGGATAGAGAAAGCCCAAGAAGAGAAAGCAAGGAATGGCCACCAGAGGGCAGAAAAGAGTCTTCTGGGGGAAGGGCACCATGACCCGGAATCCTCAGAAAGAAAACTCCTGGGATCTGGCTACTGCAGTGACAGATTGAGTCCATGCAGTAGCTCAAGGCCTCCTCTCTGCCATACATAGCCCCCCACTGAGCCAGTTAGCACCGTTCAGGAGCAGGGAAGTTTCAACATGCCGTTGATGGACATCTTTGGCTGGAACAACTCCTTCCCCCAAATGTCCAGACTGCAGAGACATGTTTTAAGAGATAAAAATGCCTAAATTGATTGTTTGGGCCCCCCCAGATAATGACTTCATTGTTGGTCACTGACTTCTAAATAATCACTTTAATGTAAAAATTTAAGATGAAAAGATCATTTTCCACTGTAAACTCACTTTTATAGGAGTATTTATGTTACATATTCTCAGGAGATTCAGGTTTACATTAAACTGTGAGGTCTGCTGGGCAGAACACAGGCAATCAGTGCCCAAGCTCAGCCGGTGAAGCTGGACATTCTTCCAGTGTGACCTGGAGGCCTCCCGACCTCCTCAGGCTCTGTCTCCCCTGGCTGAGAGCTGAATGCAGAGCAATGCTTAGCAGATGGCTGCCTGATGGAGCCAGCGCCGCTGGACGATGGCGTCCACGTGCTCAGTGCTCAGCCCCTAGCCCAAGGGAAGCCCTGAGGATAAAACTCCGGGAGAAGCAGCCGACCAATTTCTAGTCATGAGATGACACTACTTTGCACATTTTGCTGTTCGTTTACCCACCTGTGTCACCTCTGACTTTCCACTTGCTTCCCATCCTTCAAAATCAGCTCAAAGCCCTTTTAGGCATCTTTCATCACTGGCTTTCATTGTCTGAGAATCCTACAGTCTGGCACCCCACAATTAACAATTATATACTCTGTGGTTATATATGATTCTCTGGTGGCTCCAGATGTGAAATCCTGTTTCCTTAATGACACCATAGCTGTCTCTGGCAATCAGCATCTGCTTTGCTAGGCTTAGTCAGGGCCAGACACATGGCTCTCAGTAATTTACTTTTTGGTTCTTATCGCTCATCCGGGGACTGGGGTATGTTGGTCAAATCCATCAGTAGACAGACAGCGTGTTCCAGTAAAAATACCATTGCACAAATGAAGGGGGGAATCTCGTGCTCCTTTGGGTGACCCACCAAACTGTATGTGCATGTTTTCTTTAAAAATAGAATATGGCTTGTTCTGCATGCCTGTTTGGAAAATTTAAAAATAGAAATGAAAGAGATTTCCAGAGAAATAAATCATTATATAAATAGGGAATATTGTTCTACCAACTAGACAACATAGAGTAAGGGAGGCTGAGATGGTCTGGCCACTGGACCCTACCCAGATTTGCATTGAAGAAACAAGATTTTACATCTCCAGCCACCCAGGAATCACACATCTATAGGTAATATAATTGTTGTCTGTGGGGTGCCAGATGCAGGGGCTGTAGGACTTTCAGGGAATGAAAGAATGATAAAAGATGCCTGAAGATTCTGGAGAGGGGATGGGGAGCCCTGAGAGAGATACCATCTGGAGGAGGCTGCATGTCTGGGGACGGCAGGGATTCCTTTGTTGGTGGGCCCCCCTCCCGCTGCGTGATGGACACCTCCTTTTGGAGATTAAGTCCCTCGTTGCCAGTGCTAGCATAGAAAGGTAAAGAATTTCATTTATTTCACCTGCTTTCTTCCAGCCTCTTCTGTTTCCCAATGCCTTGGTTAAGACGTTGGAATGTAAAACACAAAGCCAGGAAGCTCCCAGAGCCTCCTGCTGCAAAATAGAAATGGCACAGGGACCAGCTACGGTGCCGGAGCGTGCATCCTGCGGGGAGTAATGGAAGAAAACGTATTCACTGTGGGTTCCAGCGGGCCGGAGAACAAAGGCTCAGATCTTGCCTAAGTGTTAAGTTTTCAAAAAAGGTCCTGTCGTGAGGGCAGCCAGCAGAGTGAGTGGGAGCCGTGGTTACCGGGCTTTGGCCTAAGCATCTCACTCAGGGAACTGTGCCTTTCAGGGCCACAGTGAAGGTGTGGGAAGGAATCCCTTAGGGCTCTGTATGGAAGCCCAGGATGCTTTTGGAAATGTACAGACTACAGAATGGGAAATTGAAGAGTAGCCAAGTAGAAAAAAGAGAGAGAAATTAGCCAATTATTTATGAATAATGGGATTTAGCTGTACTTGTCCGTGTGCGGTTACTTGGTATTTATAGGCTGTGCATTTCTAAGTGAACAGAAAACCTCCTTACAGAACAGGCGTGTGGGTAAAATCTCAGTCTGGCCAAAGTGATATTGACGCCTGGTCTCTAACTTAATGGTCTTAAGTTAGAGACATTTCGCTTTTCTATCTGTGACCTGGGGCTAAATTTGCTTGCTCATTTCAATTATAGATACAGCCTATAAAGAATCAGGTGACACGTGTGGAAAGTTTTAACCCATTTAAAAACATTGCTAGTTAAATCCCAAAATCCAAATGATGGCCCTCGTGGCTGATGCTTGAAATGCAGTCCTTCTGATGACTGTCCTTGAAATGACAGAATCTAAGTGTTCTGTTAAAGAGCCGGTGCTGTACTTGATGCCGCGTGGTGCCTCCTATATTAAAATGTAGGCTCCACGATGACAATGAAAGGGCTGAAAAGGAGGAAGTGGACCTCCTCTGGGAGAAAAGTGCAAATCTATGTGGCAGATGCAATTAGGGCATCCCTATTACAGATGAGGAAACGAAAGCACATTTTGCAAAACTGCCCAGTGATGGCAACTCCTCTTCGAATCACCCCCTTGTCCATCTTTGAGATAGTTGCTGTTTATTGATTCAATGCCGAAATCTTGGCATTATCCTACACAATGACCCTTTGTAAGCAACCGTATCCCATTAGTCACCAAGTCACAGCAGTTCATAACTCAAAAGTGTATCAGCATCTGAAAATAAATTATTAGAAGGAACAGGAGCTTAGCAAGGTGGCCAGTAGTAAGATGACTATGTAAAAGCCTGTGGTTTTCATACCCCAAGAATTAAAGGTTAAAAGACACAACTTTAAATATTATGTCTGGTAGCTTACAGTAGTTGACAACTTGTTATGTGCTAAGTAATCTGCATATATCTGCTAAGTATTTCATTTAGCACGACTAGGATATAGGATATTATGTGAATTAGGAAAGAACATATGAAGGGATATAAACCAAGATCTCACAGTGACAGTTTCCTCATGGGAACGGGATGGTATAGATGAACTTTTTTCTTCTAGACTATGTTAATTAATTGTAATGAACGTGCATTGCCTTTGGCCTTAAAATTATGGAAATTTAAAATATAAAAAATACACTATAAAATAGCAATGTGGACAACCTTCACCTAGAAAATGTTAAACCCCATTAAGTATTTAGGTCTTTAAAAAGACGTAAATGAATGGAGAAATTCATGGATAAGTTTTAATACATCAAAGATATCAGTTCTCCTGTGATTTATCTATAGATCCAGTGCCATTGCACTACAAACTCAAAAGGGATTTTTATGCCATCTTGTAAGGTCAATCTAAAATTTATGTGGCAGAGCAAAAGGCCAGGAATAGGCAGACCATTTCTGAAGAAGGATCTGGGGCATTTGCCCTTGACAATTAATATTATGATAAATCCGTACCAGTGCTATTCAATAGAAATGTAAGCTACACATGTTATTTAAAATTTTCTAGTAGCCACATGAAAAAGTCAGAAGGTGATATGAATCAAACAGGTGATATGAATTTTAATAATAAATCATGTTTAATCCAATAGAGCTACATTCTATTGATATGTAATTAATACAAAAATTAGCAAAGAATCATTTTATATACTTTTAAAATAAGTTCTCAAAAATCAGTGTGTATTTTGTATGTACTGAGTTCATCTCATTTTACATGGGACACATTTCAAGTGCTCAATAGTGAATGTGACAAGTGTGTATCACAATAGCACAAATTTTAGTATTCAAATATGGTATTAAGTTGGGGATTGACTTATTGGCCAGTGAGTCCAAGAAAGAAACCTAAAGACCTACAGGTCTGGCTCGGCACCTGTGGCTCAAGTGGTTAAAGTGTCAGCCACATATAGCTAAGGTGGCGGGTTCAAATTCAGCCCAGGCCCGCCAAACAACAATAATGGCTGCAACCAAAAATAGCCGGGCATTGTGACGGGCACCTGTGGTCCCAGCTACTTGGGAGGCTGAGGCAGGAGACTCACTTGAGCCCAGGAGTTGGACGGTTGCTGTGAGCAGTGAAGCCATGGCACTCTACCCAGGGGGACAGCTTGAGGTTCTGTCTCAAAAAAAAAAAAAAATACCTACAGGTCTGTGGAAACTCAGTATTTGGGAGCGTATACATTGTAACTCCCTGTTTAGTAGGTGGTGGTGAACTAATTGGTTATGCATTTGGAAGAAAACAAAATTGGATTTCTATCTCACATCATGCACAAAATTCAATTCCAATCAAAATAAAGACTTCAGTGCAAGACTTTAAACATTGAGAAGAAAGCACAGAAAAATATAAATTAGAAATCTTTATGACCTTAGGGCAGAGAAGGGTTTCTTAAGACATAAAAGCATTAGCTAGAGAGAACAATATTTAATATTTTTACTATACTAAGTTTTTTAAGAAATGCTATTTATTAAGTAACACCATAAAGTAAGTAAAAATACAAACCACATCTTAGGAGGATTTATTTGCAACACTTATGTTTTTAAAAAGCATTATAATTCAAAATATTTAAGTAACTTCTGAAGTCATTAATAAAAATACATTAAGCACAATAAAAAAATAAGCATTGCAGAGACCATAAAACAGTGGAGGAAAATGAAAATGTAAAAAAAAGGTTATCAACCTCATTAGTGATTAGGGAAACACAATTTAAGAAAAGAAAATATCATTGTAAATCCAATAGATAGGCAAAATTAAGAGCTGTTGTTCTCCAGGTAAAAAAAATGCGCTCCCTTGCACACTCTTGCTGAGAGTAGAAAGTAGTTCAGCCATTTGGGGAACAGGTAGGCAGTATGATGTGTATGGTGAAGACTGCATGATTTTCTCTGTTAAAAATTGGAGAACCACAGTGTTATAACACAGAGAGTATGAGAATAGAAATAGGTATTGGCAGGAGAATGAATGAATAGAGTATGTCATGTTTACATGGTGGAATATTATATAACATGGAAAATGAATATATAGGGAACAATGTGGGTAACACAATTTTGAATGAAAAAACAAGTTTTTTGAGACTAATATAAAGTGCCACTGTTTTTTAATAATACCTTTATAATTTATATACCATGAAACTCACCCTGTACACGTGTATAACTCAGGGGTTTTGAGTGAATTCACAGAGCTCTGCAGCCATCTCCACTGTCTGATGCAGGACATTTTCATTCTGCTTGTTCCATCCTGTGGAGCTTGGATGGCAAGTTGCCCCCAAAGCAGCAGCTGGGCAGTTCTTACAAGGGATTGCTGCAGACCCTGTTCAGATGGGACTGGCTGGGATTCCGAAGGAAGAAGCACTAACCATTGGAATGAATAGTCCAAAGCATTTATCAGGGGAACTTATAGACCGAGGGCGGCTGTGTCCTTGAGACAGGCAGCGGGAAAGGAAATGCTCTACCTTGTATGTCCACAACAAGGGGCTTGGGTTGTACAGTTTACACGATGATTGATTTAAGGAACTTGCCTCAGGACTGGGGCTAATTTCTATGAGTTCAGCAACATCATTGATTTTTCAGCATTCTGAGCAACAACATAAATACCTACATCAGTGTCTGGGAATGTTGAAGGACCTGGCTTGGGTTTAAGTCTACAGTGGACATCATTCCGCTGGTGAGGAAAGGGGTGCTGAGGGATGCCCCAGTCCCTGAAAGATAGCCTGTTATCGATCATTGCCTATTCTTCTCTCTCCCTAACATCCACTAATCTACTTTATTTTATATGTATATGGAAATTTGTACATTACTGTAAGTGGAATTATACAATATGTGATCTTTAGTGTCTAACTCACTTAACATAATATTTTCAAGTTTCATATCTATTGAGGCGGGTATCAATACTTGATTACCTTTTATTACTGAATAATATTCCACAGTATGGATATGGATTTTATTTATTCATTGATTAGATGGAAACCTGAGTTTGTCATTTTGGGGGACTACGAATAATGCTGTTGTGAACATCATGGACAGATTTGTTCTTGACAGACATTTTTCAAAGAGGTGGCCGACGGGTAGGGAATATTCTGTAAATATTATATAAAATTTTGTAATGAATACTTTGTAAATCTAGGTGCATTTGGTGACAGTTTCTCATTTCCACATGTATGACAACTTTGTAGGCACCCCTTGAGACACCCTGTATTTAGTTCTTATGTACAGTATAAGCATAAAAATAAGTTATATGTTAATATAAAATATATCTAAAATTTTAGATATATGTAAAATTGATAGGATAACAATTATCTCTGGAGGAGCTGTGTGAATGGGACCATCTGGAACGCTATGTAACTCCAATGATACTAATTATGTTCTAATTCATAGGAAGGGGAGTAGGTTTGCTAATGTTTATTGTGCTTCATAACTAAAAATCATGCTTCACATATTCTGTATTTCTCAAATTCTACCTTTATTAATCTGTTACAAAGCATTAAATGTGCACCTACAGTGTGCCAGGTACCATTCATGGCTGTGGGAATGTGGAAGCGGATATAAAAAAAAATTCTGTTCTTGTGTCATCACCATTCTTTTTAATGTCAAAACAGAAATAAGAACAAGAAGTTTCTCACTTACTGCTTCCTCTGAACTCCAAACACCCCATGTGGTAGCAACGACCTCCAGGTGCCCTGCTCCCTGACTTTTCCCGTTCTAGCACATTCTGAACACAGTATCAATCTAATGAGAAATAGAGAGACTCTGTAATAAAATGATGTTTATTTGGGGATGGACCTTGCAATGGGAATACACATGCCGTAGTAAACTCTCTGTGTATTCAGGGAGGCAAAGAAAGGTGAAGGTTTTTAAAGGAGAAAGAAGGATTATGTGATTATTGTGAAAGGACTATCTTTGGCCACAGAGGTCAATAACAAGGGTGACACTAGCCCGAGGTTGGAAAGACAATCACTGGGCAGGTATCTTCTCAGAATTTTTTTTTTTTTAATGTAAGGTTGTGATGGTCTTCATGCAAAGTTATAATTCCTGCAGAGTCTTTTGTGATAATTTTTGTCATCCAGCATTTATGCACAAGAACCCTTCTCTTCATGGCCTTGGCCCATCTGTCAGGTTGATTGGTTTGCTTGCTTTTTTTACACAAGTGACTCTTTCTGATCCTAACAACTTTCACAGCTGCCACCGGAATGATTCTGTGAGAACTACAATACTTTTATTTTGCAGCTAAAAATCTTGCAATAGCACCTCACTAGTGTCATGAGAGTTTATTCTTCTTGACTTGATTTAACCTATATCCAGCCTAGGGCATCATTGCTCTGTGAATCACGGACCCCCAGCAAGCCAGACATGCCTGTCACAGCCCCTGCCTTGGCAGTGCTATGTGGACTTTTACCCTCATTCTTCTCCATTTCCCATGTTCAGTTCATTCCTTCTAAAGAACTCTAATGAATCCCTCAGAATCAGCAATTTACAGCACCTGGAATATTATAGGTATTTACTATTTATTGTCAAAAATGAAGGATGAATGAAGGATGAATGAATAAATAAATAAAAAGACTCTTTGGTTGTTTGAATAGAAAATTATACATTTCTGTATTATGGCAATTCTTTAGTATAGTGCACTTGTTTTTGAACTTGGTTTTCTCCATTAGATTATAAATTTCTGAAGCTCAGAAATCATATTTACATTATCTTTTTATTGACAGCACATTGCATGGTGCCTGATTAGGAATTGTGTGCTGCACTTTGAATTAATCTTCCCACGGCCACTTCCTAGCTCGAGTCTACACCACCTCTTGCCTAGCTTTCTTTCTAACCAGCTCTTTGCCTTCAGTATTATTCTCCTTGTCCCCTATCAGCAAAGTAAAATAATCAGCATTTTCTTATAACAACACAAGCATTTTGAAATAAACAACCTAATAATATTTATCTTTGCATCACCTGGATTATCTAATACAGTGCCTTGTTACAATGTGTGCTCAGTAAATACGTCTAGAATGATGTAATTAATTAGACACCTGTATTTCTCAATAGTTCCCTCACTGGTTTATAACAATGATTTATGACGTTGCTGGGCTTGGCTTGGGGGTTCTCCTTCAGGCAGTGGGTGAGCTGGCCTTGGCTCCAGGTTTCCTCCATATGTGATTCACGTAGGATCTAGGCCTCATGGTTGTGTCTACTCAGGATGTGCCCTGCACATAACATCTCACAGAGTTCAAGGAAGGTAAGCTCAACTATGCAAGCTCATTTCAAACTTCTACTTATATCGTCTTTGCTAATATACTATTGGCCAAAGCAAGCCATTTGGAGAAACTTAAAGCTGCTTTTTAGGAGACCATGGAAAGGGTATTACAGAAAAGTAAAGAATTGAGATCAACGACATAATCTACTACAGCCTGATAAGATTTTTCTTTTTGTTCTGATTACGATGAGAAGTATGGGAAGAACTAAGTAAACAAGCAGGAGCATTGAACGTCTTTACCTGCCAGGAGTCATTCTTGCATTAAATCTGTACTCATATTTTAGGCTTTGCTGGAAGATGCTTTTTCTTCTTTGCTTTATTGAGACAAGAATAAATTAGAAGAAAATTGAATAAGATATCTCAGAAATAGATCCATGCATATCTGAGCACTTGATTTATAGCAGAAGTGGTTCTCATTCAGGTACTTACCCATGGTCTAAAAGAGGGTCACGAAGCCAGGCCCAGGCATCGCAGTGGAAGAAAAGATGGTTTATGTGAGTAATTGAGCTGGTAGATTTGAAGGTCTTTATGAAAGAAATGGAAATCGACCCATGTATTATACCATGCCGAAAGAATCAATTCCAGGAGGAATATATACGTAAATTTGAAAAGCCATACCAGAAGCTCTCCAAAGTTAATATAGGTGAATACCTTCATAACTCTAGTTTAGAAAAATATTTTTACAGCACAATATAAAATTATTAGCCATAAATTTGACTATGTTAAATTTGAAAACCTCTGTTTACCAAAAGGTTCCACTAAGAGGATAGAATTGCAGCCTTTCTTTCTTTCTTTGCGAATACCCTTGGTGGTAGGCAGAATTCTAGATGACTCCCACAATGACACATCTCCTTATATAATTCCCTGTTCATGAAGTGTGAGCAGAATTTTTCAATTGGATGGTATTTCACTCCTCTAATTATGTTATATTAAATGGCAAAAAGGGATTATTTTGCAGTTGTAATTAAGAGTACTAATCAGTTGAGTTTGAGGTGAGCAAGAGGAAATTATTAAAGGGACCTAACCTGATCACGTGATCCTTTAAAAATGCACCTAGAAGCCAGAAACAGAAGAAGTGAAAGAAACTCAAAGCATGAAGGGGTTCACTGCCGTGGAAAATCTCCATTGCTAGCTTTGAAAAGGAGGGTCCCGTGGCAGGGAACAGTAGGCGGCCTCTAGGAGCCAAGAAATTGGTTCCTTCCATAAGCCAGAAGGCGAATTCTTACAAATGTATTTATTCCCAGAGCCTCCAGGTGAGAAGACAGCCCAGTCAACACCATAAGTGAGCAGAGACTCTGTAAGATAAATTGCTACTGTCGCTAAGTTTTTAATATTGGGTCCTCAATAATAGAAAAAGAATAAACCTTTGTTCCCACCACACTAACTTCTTTGGGCCTTACGCTTCCCTTTCTTCCTTCTTTCAAAATCAGGTTAAAGTTTTAAGAAAAAGTAATTATTTGAAAAATACAGAAAAATATAAACCAACGGTAAACATCTGTGTACTTACCACATGGGTTTATAAAAAGTAGCATTTCACTATTCCATAGACCCTCCACCATTTATCCCCTCGTTGTACTGACCACCTCCTTAAATTCACCTGATTTTCATAGACTGGACATGCACCATGTGTACGTAGCAGTGCAGGAGGCCTAGCTCCTTATGTTGACCACCTCTGTATGTTGACCACTTTGTTGCCATCTCTTGGGTGGTCAACTTACAGAGGTTTTACTATATTTGTTTCAGACTTTTAAATTTTATAATAGGAAGTGAAGCATTATAGATACATCTAGAATTTCATTTTTTTCCTCCTATTTCCTACCCTGCCTCCTCAGGAGAAACATCTTTTTTTTTTTTTGAGACAGAACCTCAAGCTATCCACCTGGGTAGAGTGCCATGGCATCACAGCTCATAGCAACCTCCAACTCCTGGGCTCAATTGAGTTTCCGGCCTCCGCCTCCCAAGTAGCTGGGACCACAGGCGCCCGCCACAACGCCTGGCCATTTTTTGGTTGCAGCCATCATTGTCGTTTGGCGGCCCGGGCTGGGGATTCGAACCCGCCACCTTAGGTGTACGTGGCTGGCGCCTTAGCCGATTGAGCCACAGGTGCCGAGCCAGGAGAAACATCTTGTCAAATATCTGTTTATTCTTTAACTGTTGAATGCAGAATTCTATATTTATTCATTAATTATTGATGATATGAAGATTTTATATATCATCCCTCATTTTTTTTTTTTAGAGACAGTCTCTATTGCCATCTGTAGAGTGCTCTAACATCATAGCTCACAGCAACCTCCAACTCCTGGGCTTAGGTGATTCTCTTACCTCAGTCTCCCGAGTAGCTGGGACTACAGGTGCCCACCAAAACACTAAGCTATTTTTGTTGTTGTTATGGTTTGGCCGGGCTGGGTTTGAACCTGCCACCCTCAGTATATGGGGCTGGCACCCTATCCACTGAACCACAGGAGCTGCCCATCATCCCTCATTTTATAAATACATTTCTGATAAAATAGTTGCTGAGCTATTTCAGTTGATAAGGTTTACTATGATTACATATTTACCCACTTTTCTTAGAGTTTTGATAATATCAAGATATATAAATTAAAATTGTTACAACATAATGAGAAACTTATGTGCATTGACTATATAGATATGTTTATTACGATCACAGTCTCAAGTTTCTTATACGTGGATTTTCCTTTATTGTTTTCTTTTAACTTTTGTTGCCCCTATGTCATTATTATAGAAGGGATCCTGATTTAAAAAAAAAACAACTAAACTTTTAGGATTAAAAGATTCACCCGTCAGTTTTTGTTTTTTTTAAATTGGAAAGTTTAATATGTTTTTACTTACTGTGATTATTGTTTTATTTATTTGGTCTAGTATCTGTCAAGTTATTGTTATACAGTGTTTTAATTCTAGTTTGGTTTTAGGGCCAAAAACAGAGTCATCGTCATCCTTATAATTCACAGTTTGAAAATATTTAAATGTATGAATGTGTTTACCAATTTATTGCATCATAATTGCTTCCTACATATCTCTTCTTCCTTCTGGATGTAATTTTACTCTCACCAAAGTGCATACTTTATTGTTTTTTAGTGAGGTTTGATGAATTAAGTCTGTCTGGAAACACCGGCTGTCCCCTCTTGAATGATAATTAATCTGGAAATAAAATTCCTCAATTAACTTTTTTTTCCATTAGTTATTCTGAGAATGTAAATAGGTTTTCTTTTGATTGGTATTTTGTCTAAGGACAGATCTAATAGTTAATTCTTTGTAAACTTTCTGGCCTTTCCACGTGGTCACTCACTCCTGACAGTCTCTGCTTGTATTTAGGAGGTTGTAATCTCATGGCAATGTGTCTAGAAGGGGACTTTGTATTTTGATTCTGTTGGGGCAGAGTTTTAATCTGAGGATTCCCACCTTTCACTAATGATGGAAACTCCTAAGACATTATTATTTCACCTGTTGACTTTTCAAGGTTCTCTCTACTGGCCTGGTTGGACATTTCTTAGGTCCGTGTTGATGTCTCTTTCTCACATCTGTGTTTCTTCGTGTCAGATTCCCCGTCTTATGATCAGTATGTGCTGCACTCTGAGAATTTCCTCAGCTTTAACTTCCAGTTCTCCACTGCAGCCTTCAGCTGCTGCCCCACTCGCCTAAGTTTTATTTTCTCTGACAAATGTCGTGTCTTCGTAATTCTGAGGCAGGACTTTTGAGTTTTATTTTCAAAGCTGAAGCTTTCCCCCCTAGTCTTCCATAAAGTTTTCCCTCCTGTTTTTTCTCTTTTTTCCTTCCTATTCATTTGGAACGTGTCATTTCACGGAGTCTGATATTTTATTATCCCCAGTCCTTTGGGATGTAATATTTTCCTTTGTCCCTCTTCCCCTTAAGGAAGATCATTTCCTCGTGCGGTTTGTGGTTACACTTAAATGATAAGTGTTGGTTTGTAGGCACTGGTTTATATCAGAGGTTTCTGGTCCAATAAATCTTGGTTATAGCCATGTTGCTATGAAGTGTTTTCATGTTTATCTGTTTGTTTGTTTTTTTTTAAATTTTTTTCCATTAGTCCAGCAGGTATTTTTTCTATCTAGAAACAAATATTTAATTCACTTATCATTCTGGTTATTTGATTTAAATATTGGTAGAATGAATTTGGGCTTTGCAACTTTACCTACTGTGGGTTATATTACCTATTTTCAATGCTAAATTCTGTAAACACTATTTTCTGTATATGGTGTGTGTTTTTTCCTTTGTACTGTCATATACTGCTCCTGAGATACATTTCGTTTGTTTAGTTTACAAGCTAGTGGCTATACCCCTTCTAACTATACTGTCCCTGGAGTATTCCAGATCCAGCATCCTCCCTCATGTATGCAAAAAACCACGTATCTTTGCTTTATACTTATTGTAAACCCAACCCAATAGCTCCTTTATTCAATATGTTATATAATACTTCTCAGGCCACTATGCTTTTGACTAGCTAGTTCGCCTTTATTCAAGTTACCTCTATTTTATGCTATTTGGGGGTTTCTTTCTTTCCTTTGAATTCAAATGGAAATCACATTATGTAATAAAAAGTGCTTTTGTTTCTTTGTTGGTTGAGTCCACCATGTTCCCAGAACTTCATGTTCTCCAAGGCCATTTGAAATTTTAAAACGAAAATTTTAATTGAAAAATTTAAAGTGAGAGAGAGTTATGGTTTCTACCTCAATTATAGGCATTCCTTGGAAGTATTGTAAGTCTGATTCCAGACTATTGCCATAACATAAACATCACAATAAAGGTCAAGTTACATGAATGTTTTGGTTTCTCAGAGCACGTAAAATGTATGTTTGTCCTGCAATGTAGTCTCTTTACTGTGCAATAGCATTATGTATAAAACTGTAAGTACATATCTTAATTTATTGCTAAAAAATCATCATTTGAGCCTTCACTAAGTCTTGCCTTGATGTTAATGGCCTCTGACTGGTCAGGGTGGTGGGTGCTGAAGGCTGGGGTGGCTGGGCAATTTCTAAAAATAAGAAAACAATGACGTTTACTGCATCAATTGACTCTTCCTTTCATGAAAGACTTCCCTATGGAAAAACACATTTCTCTCTTTGCCCTCAGTAGAACTTCTTTCAAAACTGGAGCGAATCCTCTTGAACCCTGCTATTGCTTTACCCATGGACATTTCTGGAATATTCTAAATCTTCTGTTGTCATTTTAACAATGTTCACAGCATCTTTATCAGGAGTCAATTTCACCTTAAGAAACTACTTTCTTTGCTCACTCACAAGAAGCACTTCTCACCCATTTAATTTTATCATGAGATTGCAAAAATTCAGCCGTCTCGTCAAGGCTCAGCTTCTAAATCTAATTTTTTTTTTTACATTTCCACCACATCTATAATAATTTCCTTCACTGGAGTCTTGAACCCTTCAAGATCATCCATAGGTGTTGGAATCAACTTCTTCCAAACTCCTAATAATGTTGATATTTTGATCTCCTACTTTCCCCAGATCTATGAAACACTATGGCAGGTGTAGCCTTACAAAATGTATTTTTTAAATAATAACACTTGAAAATAAAAATTACCCCTTGATCTATTGGCTGCAGAATGGGTGTTGTATTTGCAGGTAAGAAAACAACATTAACATCTCTGTACAACTCTGTCGGAGCTCTTAAGAACCAGGTGCATTGACAATGAGCAGTAATATTTTTTTGACCAGGGGCTGGGTTTGAACCTCTGGCATATGGGGCCAGCGCCCTACTCCTTTGAGCCACAGGCACCACCCTGAGTAATAATATTTTGTATTTATTTATTCATTTTTTATTTTTAGAGACAAAGTCTCACTTTATCACCTTCAGTAGAGTGCCATGTCGTCACACAGCTCATAGCAACCTCCAACTCCTGGGCTTAGGAGATTCTCTTGCCTCAGCCTCCTGAGTAGCTGGGACTATAGGCGCCTGCCACAATCCCCAGCTATTTTTTTGTTGCAGTTTGTCTGGGGTTGGGTTTGAACTTGCCACCCTCGGTATATGGGACTGGCACCCTACTCACTGAGCCACAGGTGCCACCCTCAGCAGTAATATTTTGAAAGGAATCTTTCTTCCTTAGCAGTAGATCTCTACAGTGGGCTTAAAATATTCACTAACCTATGTTGTAAACAGATGTGCTGTCATTCAGGCTTTACTGTTCCAATTATAAAACACAAGCAAAGTGGATTTAGCATAATTCTTATGGGTCCTAAGATTTTCATAATGGTAAATGAACATTGGCCTACTAATCAGCTACATTAACCTTTAATAAGCAACTCAATCTATCCTGAAATTAGTCATCTACTTCTCTGTAACTACGGAAGTCCTAGATAGCATCATTTTTCAATATAAGGCTCTTTTGTCTACATAAAAAAATCTGTTGGTCAGTGTAGCTGTCTTCATTGATAATTTCATCTATATATTCTGGATAACTTTCTAAAGATTCTATATCAGTGAGTGCTGTTCTACTTATATCTTTAGGTTATGGCGATGGCTTCTTTCCTTAAACCTCATGAAGCAACCTTTGTTAGCTTTAAACTTTTCATCCACAGCTTCCTCACTTTTTTAGCTTTCATAGAATTGAAGAGAGTTGGGGTCTTGTTCTGGATTAGGGGCTTTGGTTTAATAGAATGTTGTGACTGGTTTGATCTTCTGTCTAGACTGCTTAGACTTTCCCATTATCAACAACAAGGCTGCTTCACTTTCTTATCATTCACTGAAGTAGCAATTTAATTTCCTTCATAACTTTCTCTTTGCATTCATAACTGGGCTAACTGGCCCAAGAGATCTACCTCTCAGCCTGTCTCACCTCTCAACATGCCTTTCTCATTGAGTTTAATCATTTATACCTTTTGACTTAAAGTGAGAGATGTGCCACTCTTTCTTTTCACTTGAACACTTAGAAGCCATTGTAGGGTTATTACTTGGCCTAATTTCAATATTATTGTGTTTTAGGGAATAGGAAGGCCTGAGGAGAGGGGCAGAGGCAAGGAAATGGCTGATTGGTGGATCAGTTATCAGTCAGATTCACCATGTTACATAGACATAGCTCATGGCACCCCAAAACAATTGTAATAGTCACCTCAAAGATTATTGATCATAAAGCACTGTCACAGATATAATATGAGAGAGTTTGATATGTTGCAAGAATCACCAAAATGTGAGACAGAGACATGAAGTAAACTTCTGCTCTTGGAAAAATGGGACCAATAGACTTGCTCCATGTGGGGTTGCCACAAATCATCAATTTGTAAAAAACTCAATAATCGGTGAAGTGCAATAAAGTGAAGCACAATAAAATGAGGTATCCCTGTACCAGCAAAGTAACTCACAACAGGATAAATTAAGACTGACAGTAAACCTATTGTGAAATCTGGAAGGAATTTCTACTATTAGGTTGATTGAACTAGATTGAAAGGTGTAATTGATGGTCCATTTTCCAAGCTCATGAGAAATCTGCTCACTCCAAAGTAGTTAGAAACTCTCTCCCTCCCTCATGTATTCTCTGCCCTCTTGTTTGTAAATACACGCTCTCTGCTAACCAGATATCTCTACCTTGACTGTATGTGCTTTTATTTTGAGATGCCTAGAGAGCTCTTGTCTTTCACCTCCCAATTTCCTCCTATATTTCAACTCCATCCTCAAACCACACCTTTATTGCTGTTTCTTCACCATCGAGCAAAAGACTGAAATTGTCAAAATAAAACTGCTTGAGTTATGTGGAGAGGGAAAGGGCTCATAATGGCACACTGAATTTTGGAAGACAAAAACCTTCAAGAAAGACATGCAGGATTGATTCAGTAAAACTACTGATAGCAGTGCATTCTAGAGAATTCAGTTGATTGCATCAATGTATAAGCATAATATATGGTTAGGAAAAGTATTGAAATATTTATATAAAGCTGTCATCCAATTGGACACCCCC